>JARKHS020004947.1:0-170000 GCA_030143305.2 Amblyomma americanum
GCTACAAATACGCTGCCTAGTTGTGAAAGCCTTGGGCCGCCCTCCTATGAATAAATTTATTCACTCAATTCTCTAAAAACTTGCCACATAAAAAAACAAGACCACCCTGTTAATAGTAGCCAAAACAAAAGCAGTCACAGATGATTGATGCGAGTCATGTGGCAGAGTATGCGTTAGCATTAGTGTTTCCCACCCTGACGATGGCAGGTGGCATGTCTCAGCCCATCAATCACCATGTGACAAGCTGTACTCACCATTCGTAGACTACTATATTACACACTTTTCATTACCACGCCTCTCGCACACCACATTATTCAATGGATGTCACTAGCTGCCCTTTATGATGGAGTTGACTTTCAGAAACTTTTCAGGAATCTGTGCATGAAGTAACCTGAATTAAAACTTTCACAGGGTAGTTCCCACTCGGCTTTTAAAGCCGAAATCGAAACGTACGAGAAACACTGCGATTAAAAATCATTTACAAAGTATAGACTAATTCCCCACGGTGATTTACGTCCACTAATGTCTTGCTAGTCATAACAACACAGCAGAAATTTGGTCTCAGCGCTCCTTTATGACCACCAGCATTTCGGCTGCTAGAACTGCGCTATACTTACATGTAAATCATTGAGAAAGCTCCTGTCCTCCAACCAACCTTGAAGGCTCCTTTGCCGAATTGTAGAACCATTGTGTCCTGGAGTTCACGCTGCGAGCAAAGGAAATCAATTAAAACAGAAGTCCTTCCAACATAACTACTACTGTCAAATCTTCACATACTAAGGCAAATAGAGACTTTCTTTTCTCCCTTTTACTTTTTTTCCCCCCCTTTTTCTGTAAACTTGTGCTGTCACAGTTAGTCGGATAGCAAAGACAGTTTTATGTTAACTACACCGTACAAAAACGAAGGCAAAGTTATAAGATATGGCGACCACAGACTATACGAATATAGAGGTGGGATAGCAGGGAAATGTGAAAAAAAATCCCGACAGGCTTCTATGAAATGCACAGACCGCTGCCTGCCTGGCGTGGAGAAAGGCGTTGCCCTGGTTCTGACGTATGTAGTTGGCCCTGGCGGTCATGGCGTAGTTCCATCCACCGACAACGGACCCTGCGGCGGCTCCGAGAAAGCCCGCCGTCTGCACCATACACAGTTCCGGCCCCAGACCAGCACTGCAGAAGCACAGGTGTGGAAAAGTAATCCTTTCTCACTTTAGCATAGCAGTGAGAAACACACGAAAGCAACGTACCCCTGTGCGTTCTTAGTTTTTAATTACTACTGCCATCTTTCCTATACATTATCTAACGAGCATCCCCATTTCCTGTCTGCTCGCAGCAGACAGAAATAGGGGAGGTCTGTTCTGGCAGTCCAACACCATAAGTAGCATAAGAGGGTTCCCGCACAGCTTCCACCCTCATCGCTCAGTCAGCCGCCCTCAACGTTCGGCCATGTTCCACTTGACGCTTGAGGTAACACAGGGCGTTCTATGCCCGCTGCTGTAGACGAGGGCAGCGCTGGTGAACACTGTCAAGGTTAGGCTACATGCAGCACGAATACAATCGAAAGTACAAAGCGAGACAGCTGCAGCCATAGCCCAACAGGTAGGGCAATGCGTGCGATGCGCGGATGTTGTGGGTTCAGATCCCACAGACAATGGATGCCTTTTCGTCTACTCTCTTTCATGTCTTGTCTAAAATCACTGCATAATCAATTTCTCACTCTAGCCAGCATCAACATAAAAAGCAACAATCCCCAACACTCGTCTTGGTTTCGATGACTGTCGTCTTCTTTGATATGCACGTCCAAGTATGGTGAACTCAGCAAGTTTGTTTGTTTTTTTTTTTCAATGATAACTGAGTAGCACAAGAAACAATGGAAACTTTTTACATTGCAGTATCTCACAGCTGTGCAAGAGTAAACCTTTAGTCAAGTGAAAGTTGGAAAGATACCCCTCACAATGTACCCAATAATAAATTACAAACACATTGATTGTGCAAGGCAGTGCATGCCACACATTTCAGTGAACACAAACAAATACTAAAAGAACTAAAAGTGTTTTTGTAAAGCCCGTAAGTAGTAATAAATAACAGGCCTTTCAAGGCACAAACATTGTTTCTTCAGAACTGCAGTTCCAGCAATGACGTGTCAAATGAATGTCACAGAAACAGCAGACTTGTGCAAACTCAACTGAAACAGCTCGCATAAACATCAATGCACATTTGAGATTGAAGTTTGGAACTGTGAGTCTGCACCGCGTCCCACATATCCCCATAAGTTTTACAACCACAGCTGCACTTAGGACTTCCTCCGGGCTGTGAATAGACATAGCATAGAGATGGCAGTCAGGTGGACGAATGAAGTCAGGACGTTTTCAGGGGATAGGGTGGTGACATTGGCAGAGGAAAGGATTAACTGAATGCCAATGGGAGAGGCCCTTATACTGCAGTCTTAGTTGGGCTGATTAATATTATTGTTACTATCATTATTATAGCTATTATTATTACTAGTTGTAGTAGTATTATGCGATGAGCATAATATTACTCAACAGTGACAGTGTTGTCACTGTTGCTGACAAACAGTGGCAGTGTTGTCAGTGCCGCTGTTGCTGCTATATATATCTATATAAACTGAAAACTGAGAGGTCAGTACGGTGCTGACTCCTACTCACGTCTCATGAGGTGGAAGGAGCACAGCGCAGCTAATTACTGCCACTTCTTTGCCCTAAAGATGTGGAGGTTTTTCATGCCATCTTCCTTACCAAAGCATCTATGCTTTATGATGTACCTGCCACGGTGGCTTAATAGTTAGGGTGCTCAGTTACTGAGCCGGAGTTCCCGGGTTCCGGGTTCGAAGCCAGTCGCGGCGGCCACACTTCGATGGAGGCGAAACGCAAAAGACGACAGTGTTCTGGGGGATTTCAGTGCACATTAAAAATCCCAAGGTAGTTGAAATTATTCCCGCGCCCTCCACAATGGCCCCCATCTCTTTCTTCTTCACTCCCACCTTCCTCCCTTCCCTTACAGTTCAGGTGCCCACCCAGATGTGAGACAATTACTGCGCCATTTCCTTTCCCCAAAAACCAATTTCCAGAAACCAATTTTCTTTATGATGTACAGACAAAATAGAACTAGCAGAGCTATCGAAGTTAATAAATAAGCTCAAGGTAGCCGACATAAGGGAGTTTAACATGAAGATATTCAAGCATGCTCTAAAGAACGGAGGTAGCCTAAACGCGGTGAAGAGGAAACTAGGCATAGGTAAAAACCAGATGTATGCATTAACAGACAAGAATGGCAATGTCATTAGCAATATGAATAAGATAGCTAAAACAGCCGAAGAGTTCTACACAAATCTATACAGTAGCCAATGTAATCAGAATGTTAATGATAGACCCAGTAGCGCACAGCAATGCGTCATCCTGCCAGTAATGAAAGTGGAATTAAAGAAAGCCTTAGGAGCAATGCAAAATTATAAAATCACCTGCTGAGGATCACGTAACAGCAGATCTGTTGAAGGGCGGAGGGGAGATTGTGCAAGAAAAGCTAGCCACCATGTATACGCAATGCTTTATGACCTCGACCGTACCAGAAGCTTGGAAGAACGCAAACATAATTTTAATTCATATGAAAGGAGATGCCAAGGACTTGAAAAATTAATGACCGATCAGCTTACTGTCCGTTGCCTGCAAGGTATTTACTAAGGTAATCACTAATAGAGTCAGGGCAACCTTAGACTTTAATCAACCAAATGATCAGGCAGGCTTTCGTAAAAGATATAAAGGATTGTCGACAGCCTCCAGCGTCACCTGAGAACACTGGGTGACAATATTCACACTGTCAATCAGGTGATAGAGAAATGCGCAGAATATAATCAACCCCTATTATATAGCCTTCATTGATTACGAGAAGCATTTGACTCAGTGGAAACCTCAGCAGTCATACAGGCATTGCGGAATCAGGGTGTAGAAGAGCCTTATGTAAAAATACTTGAAGATATATATAGCAACTGCACAGCTACCATAGTCCTCCATAAAGTCAGCAATATAATTCCAATAATGAAGGGCGTCAGGCAAGGAGACACAATCTCGCCAATGCTATTCACCGCTTGTTTACAGGAAGTATTCCGAGGCCTGAATTGGGAACAGTTGGGGATAAGAGTTAATGGCGAATACCTACTGTTCCTAGCAAGGGAAAAGTAGTTCAC
Organism: Amblyomma americanum; assembly: GCA_030143305.2. Lineage (NCBI taxonomy): Eukaryota > Metazoa > Arthropoda > Arachnida > Ixodida > Ixodidae > Amblyomma > Amblyomma americanum. The sequence continues at coordinate 4,202 of JARKHS020004947.1, forward strand.
AATTGGCGGCGAGGTGCTGGAAGTGGTAATTAGGGCAGGTAGAGACAGCTGATCCGGATCATGAGAGGGAAATAACTAGAAGAATAAGAATGGGGTGCAGTGCATACGGCAGGTTCTCACAGATCACTCAAAAGAAAACTGCACAACTGCTGTATCTTACCAGTACTCACCTGCAGGGCAGAAACGTGGAGGCTAACAAAAAGGGGTTCAGCTTAAGTTAAGGAGAACGCAGCGAGCCATGGAAAGAAAAACAATAGATGTAACGTTAAGAGACCGGAAGCGGGCAGAGTGGGTGAGGGAACAAACGCAGGTTAATGACGTCCTAGTTGAAATCGAGAGGAAGAAACGGGCTTGGGCAGGGCATGCAATGCGAAGGCAAGATAACCGCTGGTCCTAAAGGGTAACGAAGTGGATTCCAAGAGAAGGCAAGCGTAGCAGGGGGCGGCAGGGGGTAAGGCGGGCGGATGAGATTAAGAAGTTTGCAGGCATAGGGTGGGTGCAGCTGGCAAAGGACAGGGTTAATTGGAGAGACATGGGAGAAGCCTTTGCCCTGCAGTGGGTGTAGTCAGGCTAATGATGTAAAAAAAAATAAGACGCAAAAGAGAAACAAGCTTATGATAAGGATTCTGCTAAGCATCCACCAATTACTTCACCAACAATTTCTACTGAGAGGCACAATACCCGTTCTTTTTCTTTCGCGTTTTTTTGTTGAAAAGTATGAAACCCACTTAAACAGCTCATCTTGGCATGATAACTACAGGCAATGATTGTTCAGCGAGTTGGTTGGATATTGCTGGAATAAAATAGCCTGAAAGGACTGACAAGGACGAAGACAAGGGTACATACATTATAGTAAGGTAGGACTTTTATATTTTTTTAATATTCTGCGCCATGCTTTTTTGTCTCTTGGGTAATGACTTAGTACAACATGAAAATGTTCACAAGTACGTGAAACAGACAGGACAGCAATAATGACAACTGATCAGTTGCCAGTAGTGTGCTGTCATGTCTGTCTCACTTGTGAAAATGTTACTTTGTTACTTTAGAGAATGAAGCCCCAAATAGCCCAGCGAAACATTTGCTTGACCACACTTTTATGGAGTTTTTTTCCTTTCAGAATGTAATTTGCTTGTTTTGTTGTTGTTTTTGGAGACTACTATTTTCAGTGGAACAATTATAGTTTTATTTGGGGGGGGGGGACTGAAATATGTAGTATCTCTCTAAAAGTGAAAAGTTACACACAGCCTATTTTGGCTTTTTTGCTATCACTAGCAGTTTACAAGCCATTTGACAATCATACTTAGAGCTGTGCTTGCAGGAGGAGGTGTTATCACCAAAAAAATTTAACAAAAGGGGAATTATTGGAAGTTAACTTCTCGAACAAAAAAAAACTGGGCTGTGCAAAAACCAAATAAATGAAAAGCAAACATGCAAAAGCAACAGGCGAGCTTAATGTAGCACGTACCCTTGACGTGCTTAGGCAAGTGAAACCATGACTTTATACCTACAAGCCCCTTCACATTGTAAATCATTTTATCTGTTGTAATAGATGCACATGTATTTCTCCAGGAGTTTTCTTTACTATGTTGCACCTATTGACTTTTCCTGATAAGCCTCAGCTTTGAAAAAGCCCTCTCGACATTCATCCTTGGGACAGGAAAGCTCAGCAGATGAAGTGCTGCAGGAGCTAAGCACAGCCACTTATCCTAGCACGAGTATTATAAACCAGATGGTGCCACTTTTGAAAGGGCTACGCACCCTTTTAGACCACAAAAATCTTGCTACACCTGCATCAAAATGCACAACATCTCAGAATACACAACCGTACTACTCAATCATGATCCCACTCCTTTACCATGCCCTTCGCTTCCGCACTTTGTTAACATGAGCGATCAAGTGTAAACTATTCTCATCCGCCAGCTAGCTAGCCATGGCATGCATTTTGCGGATGCACACCGTTCCTGGACAGAGTTTAAAAGGAAAGACGAGAAAATCTTCAGTTGCTTTTTTTTTACAGTTCAAAGCGAAGAAACTCACCACTAATTATAGCAGTCATTCCGTCAACTTGTGTGTCCTTGTCTTTCTTTTTTGCAGCATTTAATGTCTGCAGGAAGTAGAAGCACTGTTCCGTGTTGTATATCTTTATAGTATTTCCACCTCAACCGCAAGCTCGTTAAAGGTGAAACTGTGCACAGAGCCTGCATGTTGCAGTAACTTTTGTCTTTTAGCAAGTTTGGTTTGGTTTGGTTTACGGGGTTTTAAGTTCCTTAAGTGACTCAGGCTATGAGGGACGCCATAGTGAATGGGCAGTGGTACTTACCTGACTTGAGCATGCATGATGTAACTCTGTAATAATGCCTGTAACAGTCTGCGTCTCTGCAGGCCACACATGACGTCGCCGCCGACTAACTTACCACAATATGCAAGCTCTGTACGCAGTTTCACGGCAAACGAGTTAGTTGTTCAGGCGCGAAAATTTGAAACAGTCACTACGACAACAATGCACAACACTATACACTGGTAAAATGATGGCTATGAACAAGACAGGTGTGTGCTACATGGACACAGGTGCGCCCAGGAAAGCTCTTTTCATTGAAACTGGAAGCTAGAAAGCAACTGTTTGCAGCAGTCGCTGTATATCTAGGGGCACACATTTAGACCAATTGTAGAGTGCACACTTCAGAAAAGTTTGAGATTCTTTGAATCTGCTTGTTGACCACTTCGTCACGTGTGTACTGCTTTTCTCGACGCATTTTTTATCGCATCACGATTTCGCTGTGCGCATTTCTGACCACGTCATCTAGCTTGCATACTTATATCGCCCAGGACTTGGACACGCGCGTGAAATTGTAACAGCCTTACGGTCTGAATTGTGTCACCACAAGCCATGAAAACAATGAAAGCACGTCTGTTTACCAAGGTTATGAGCTTGGCATGTTCTGAAATTTAAAAAAAAAAACGAACCGAAAGCCGCGTACATGTAGACATATAAGCACACTAGTTCTCCCGCACGCTTGCTCGTTTCAACCTGCCTATTTCGCACGACGGATCCGGACTTAAGACTACTACTTCTTTCCAAGCAAACTAGCAGCGACCGAAACAGAGGTGGTTTCAGCCTCTGTAAGAGCACAAGCTAGCAGCTGCAGAAAGTGCTTGCCAGGCCAAACCTACCTGATATCGAACATCATTTTTAAGCGCTCCATGCCGGTTTCGTTCGCGAGGAGAGTGCTCATTTCAGGATTCTCCGGTCGAAATATTTCGCTTCGCAGGCCCTCAGGGGCACTGCTGATTTTCAAGTTGTCTTCGAAGGGCATCGTCGGAGGCTTCGATTCGAAGTCGCTCGAACACTGTCGTTACATAGCAGCGATAAAAAACTGCGCCTATGTTCCTCCTTTGCTAACGATGTCAAGTTCAAGGCAATGTGCGGTAGACCCGTTGACGCCGCACAGCAATTCCGCCTTCAATATGCGCACAGTTTCTGTTACCGGTCACCTCCACTGCACCGGAGAAACCAACGTTGGTAGAAACCACATCCGCACGTCGCCATGCGGAATACGAAGGGCCAACAAAATAGCTCATGGTAAGAAGGGGCCTATTTTCACGTCATTTTTTTTAGCGCAACCAACTAGCCAGCGCGACCAACAAGGTTATAACAGTTATAACCTCCTTGAGCGCGACCATCGTTTGGGCAAAAAGTAGTGCCTGACAATTAAAATACAAAAATGTGCGCAGTTCGACGGTTCGGCCAAAGTTCAGCCACGTACATGTACGCGTCATAAAACAACTACATCATGCGCACGTCGCCTGGCCACTGGATGGATGGATGGATACGGCTGAACCCTTTACATCGGGCGGTGGCTCAAGCCACCTAGCCATGTCTTGTGAAATTTTACTCCTGTCTTGCTTTTAGCCACCAATCAGATAACCTTCGCTTGGTTACTTCTAACCTCTTAAAATCCACTTTCCCCTCACTATCCCTAAACCCCAATGCCTTGGGTAAGTCAGCCCCGCTGCCTTCCACTGTAGGGTGAAGCCCTTTACAGAAAAGTATCAAGTGTTCAGCCGTTTCCTCCTCCTCTCCGCACGCAATGCACAAAGTGTCTATCTCCTGGTACCTGACTCTATACGTCTTAGTACGCAAAACTCCAGTCCTGGCCTCAAACAGCAAAGAACTTCCCCTACAATTATCATAGATATTTTCCTTGACAATTTCCTGTTTAAAGGTCCGGTATGTTTCCAGTGCCGATTTCGTCAGCATCCCTGTTTTCCACAACGCTCTCTCTGTTCCTTTAACCTTTTTCTTAACCGATAATTGCTGATTTGCCCCCTTACTGCTGTCCAGATATTTGCTTGTCAATTTTCTAGTTCGCTTTCTCCATTTCGTGTCAACATTCTTTATATACAGGTATCTGAAAACTTTCCTAGCCCACCGCTTTTCCTCCATCCTTCTCAATCGTTCCTCAAATGCTATCTTACTGCTAGCCTCTCTGCTCTCGAAAGACGCCCATCCCATATCCCCCTGTACCCCCTGATTTGGTGTATTGCCATGTGCTCCCAAAGCTAACCTCCCTACTCCCCGTTGCCTAATTTCCAGCCTTGCTTGAACATCTGGCCTCATACACAGGACCGCATTCCCGAAGGTCAGGCTAGGGACCATCACCCCTTTCCAGATCCCTCTTACCACCTCATACCTATTGTAATTCCACAGTGCCCTATTTTTCATGACAGCTGCATTCCTACTAGCTTTATTCATTACATATTTTTCATGCTCTGTCAGATACTCAGCACTGTTATTTATCCACACCCCAAGATACTTGTACTCATTCACTACTTTTAGCACGAACTCCTGTATTCTATGCTCGCCGCCCTCTTCATTAAATATCATGACTGCAGATTTTTCCTTACTATACTTGAAGCCTAATCTATCTCCCTCTGTACTGCATATGTCTAACAACTTCTGCAGGTCTTCCTTGTTGTCAGCCATTATCACTATATCGTCCGCGTATATTAGTCCCGGTAATGTCTGTTTAATCAATTCCCCTTGCTTGAAAAAAGATAGGTTGAAGCCTAGTCCACTCCCCTCTAGCTTGGCTTCCAAACCTTGCAGGTACAACATGAACAACAAAGGGGACAGAGGACATCCTTGTCTAAGCCCCCGCTGTATCTCTACAGGCCCTGATACATTTTTTTCCCATTTTATGAGCACTCTGTTACCTCTATATATATCTTTTAAAAGATTAATTACTCCATTTTCCACATCCAATGTGCCGAGTATGTCCCACAAATGCTCCTGAGTAACGTTGTCATAGGCTCCCCTAATATCCAGAAATGCTAGCCATAAGGGCCTATGTTCCTTTTCCGCAATTTCTATACACTGTGTCAATGAAAATAGATTGTCCTCCAACCTCCTTTGTTTCCGGAACCCATTCTGTAGTTCCCCTAACACCCCCTCGTTCTCCACCCAAGCCTGCAGTCTATCCTTTATAATTTGCATCACCACCCTGTAAACCACAGATGTCACTGTTATGGGGCGATAGTTACTTACGTCTGCTTTGTCCCCCTTTCCCTTATATATCATGTTCATTCTACTTAATCGCCATTCATCGGGGACTTTCTCATCCACTATCATTTTGTTCACTACCTGTATTAATGTTTGCTTGGATTTTGGTCCTAACTTCTTTATCAACATAATCGGGATCCCATCTGGTCCTGTTGATGTGCCACTAGGAACCTTCTTCTCTGCCCTTTCCCACTCTCCTTGCTCAAGTGAAGCTATTGCTGTAACCGGTCTATCCTCCTTCGATAAACTATGTACCACGTGCTTTGCTGAAAATTTTTCCGTCATCCTTGTTCCTATGTGTTTTATTGCTTCATCCCCTTCTAGTCGAATACCCTCATCTGTAACAATAAACCTTTGTTCTAGCCTAGTTTTATTACTCATTGCATTTAGATGTTTCCAGAATTTTTGGGCTGCTTTTCTATCCTTTTTATTTACTTTTGACATCCATTGGGCACCCTTTCTTCTAATTTTCTCATTAATCAAATAGGATGCGTCCCTTCTACACTTTATGAAGGTATCCCATTTTCTGTCTACTTCGGGTTTTGGTTCCCCCCTCTTCTTGGAATATCTGTGTTCTCTGGATGCTTCCTTGCGCTTTTCTATTGCCCTCTTGACCTCCTCATCCCACCAACTCTTGGGTTTGCGTCTTTTCCCTTTTAACTTTACTCGCACCTTAGCTAGCTCTAGCTCCAGTAATCGAGTTAATTTGGTATAAGTCCATTCTGTTTCACTATCCTCAAAAATTACTTTCTCGATTCTTTTGGCTGCTACTTCCAATTGCTTTTCTGAGTAAAAATTTCCCCCTGATTGTTCATCTTGCTTCAGTCCTACATTGCTTTTTCCTCTGAAGCTCAACTTGATACGCTTGTGGTCACTACCTAGACTTCTGGAACCATCTTCATCTATGCTCATTACCCCTAATCTGTTATACATCCTCTGTGACATTAGTGCATAATCTATCGTCGAGTGCAGACTCCCCGCCTCCCATGTTATGAGCCCTTCACACTTCTCGGTGCTGTTGCATACAACTAAATCAGCACTCTGCTAGGCTGCCAGCGCCGCCAGCCAATCATTGAAGAGTAAATTTAAAAATAAATGGAAAGAACAGTCTTCAAAAAGAGGCGCGTACCACTTCACCACATAACGTTCATGAACAAAGGCTGCTTTCAACTGCTGAAAAGTCTTGACTGGTTGGCTGCGTTGTTTCTGAATGCTGTGTCTCAAGACTTAAGTTTGCACGACCGAAAGATCTGCGGTAGGAAAAATCACGTACGGCGGCTAGGTGCTTTACTGCGGCAGCTATAAAAAAAAAATAGCTGTTAAAGGGGCTGTGAAAGGGGGTCCTAACAACGATGTGATGTGCCTAGGATGCTAAAGGACGCCGCCTCACAAATATCCTCCAGCCAGAATTTTTCAGATGTGTTTATGGAATCTGTTCTGTAGTGAAAATTTAAGTTTTCCGCGTCTTCGCGTTTTTTCTCTTCCTCTCGTCACTTTTTGCACGCTGAAATGTCGGCGCTCCTCCGCCGGCCCCTCGCACTCGCCCCTCCGCCGGCTGCCGCTAGCAGTCCGCTGCTGAAGTAACGACATGACGTAACAAGCGTGGATGCTGACGTAACGAGCGCTGATCCGGTTTAGGCTTCGGTCGAGCCTGAGATGCAGTCATTTCTAGTTCTCTGTACCTTAGAGGAGATAGGGAGACCACCATCTGCCGGAAATAAAGTTTTTTCTGGACTGGGCGAAAGCCCAGCACCGCAGGTCGCCGCTAGGCGCGGAAGCGGGAGTTTTAACAATTGTATTGTAAATTACCGGCTCGCTTTTGAGGTCGTGTACGCGGCATGAACGCTCGATCGTTGGTCTGTACTCTACGTAATGCAAGCATTTTATATACAACCTTAAACACGTACCTTTTCAGGGACCCTTTAATGCGACGTCTCGGCTAACACGGTAACACATACATATTCATTCATATTCCAACTCCGTATGCTCCAATAAAGGGCGCATGCGCAGAAAGAGAGAAAATATTTTGCTTTCTCATTTTTCGTATTCGCTCGTTGTTGTTTTTTGCAGCCACGTGCATGCGATTTTTCTGTTGAGCAGTGTTTACTGCCCCAAGGCATAAAAAGATTCAGTGCATGGGAAGAGGTTAATTTGCTGTCCCAGAAGAGGAAGGTCGATATCTGGTATGAAAGGATCCGAATCCCTGGTGAAAACGGTTCCTGGGTTTGGTGATGGCGCGACCGGCTTTGTCGTGTGTGGTGGTAACCAGCCGCGGTGGCTCGATCAGTGGTTAGGGCGCTCGACTACTGATCAGGAGTTCCCGGGTTCGAACCCGACAGCGGCGGCTGCGTTTTTATGCAGACAAAACGCTAAGGCTCCCGTGTGCTGCTGCGCGATATGTCAGTGCACGTTAAAGATCCCCAGGTGGTCGAAATTATTCCGGAGCCCTCCACTACGGCACCCCTTTCTTCCTTTCTGTACTCCCTCCTTTATCCCTTCCCTTACGGCGCGGTTCAGGTGTCCGCCGATATGTGAGACAGATACTGCGCCATTTCCTTTCCCCTCCAAAAAACTTTTTTTTGTGATGGATTTTTATGGCGCAAGGGCATCTGTGGCCAAAGAGCGTCATGGCACAGGGTACTTTATTCTCCTCAAGGTGGGGTCAAATACCCATTTCTCAAGCATTCACCCTAAAGGAGGACGAGCAGGCAGGGGAAAGCTGCCCATTGTATATATCACCGGGTACCCGGCGGCACTGGGGTATCAAACCCCGCACCTCCCGCGTGCGAGGCGGATGCTCAAACAAATATAGTCCACCGCTGCGGTCGGGTTTCTTGGGTTTCATTTATTAATTAACTGGTTTTTGGGGGAAAGGAAATGGCGCAGTATCTGCCTCATATATCGTTGGACACCTGAACCGCGCCGTAAGGGAAGGGATAAAGGAGGGAGTACAGAAAGGAAGAAAGGGGTGCCGTAGTGGAGGGCTCCGGAATAATTTCGACCACCTGGGGATCTTTAACGTGCACTGACATCGCACAGCACACGGGCGCCTCAGCGTTTTTCCTCCATAAAAACGCAGCCGCCGCGGTCACCCGGGAACTCCGGATCAGTAGTCGAGCGCCCTAACCACTGACCCACCGCGGCGGGGCTCTTGGGTTTCATCTGTTCCCATATTAGGAGGCCACATTTGCACCTAGGTGAAAATTTCCAAATGGGATTTTTTATGGTCCCAGTTCAAATGGCTTATTGGCCCATTGCCTGTAGCTGCTGGACAGTAGTATACCGGAACCAGTAACTGCATATGCTGATAGCGCAGGAACATTTATTTGACAAATCATCCGTGTAATATGTTCTTAGATTTCTAACCTTTCTGACAAGTTACAAAATGATTTAAAGAGCTGCTTAATGATAATAACCACACCAAAAATTCAGGAAGATGGAAGCAACCTACACTAAATGTGTTAACCTGCAGAAACCAGTGCAGATCTGCCTACAGCTAGAACACACGTACAGCTTTAATCGTAGCAAGCGCCAACAATTACCAAAGCACTGCAATACACATAACTTATATGAGAAACATACACTCACGTTAATACAAATATGAGCTCATTCTATTATATACTCCCTCATTAAGGGCATATATCCCACGGGTATTAGTGGGGAACAGTTAATAAACATAGTTTTCTCATTCAATTTCAGCACTATTTTTTGCAATTTTAGCAGAAAAACCCAAAGAAATTTAGGTGAAAAATTTTCATTAATTGATAAATACCGTTACAACATAAAAAAACAGAAAAAATTTGTCAATCGAACAACAAAAAGCTCTCTGTAGGAGCCAGTAGATCCCACTTCAGAACCAGAAAGCAGGGACCAGAAGAGGCTCCTTACTTCTTACAAGGACCATTTCAACCAGCAGCAAACCAGAAGGCTTTCTTCTGGGGCCAGTAGACCCCAGCACAAAACCAGAAGACCAATAGACCCCAGCACAAAAGCAGAATGAATTCCGTCTGGGACCAGTAGGTCCAAGCAAAAAAACCAGTTGGTGCCCTACAGGGACCATTTCAACCAGCAGCAAACAAGAATTAAGGCTTCCTTCTGGGACCAGATGAAAAACCATTAGAAACCAGCACAATCTCATTAACAAATTTTCACCTCGGGGTTGAAATTAACGTCCCTGTAGTGCACAATTGTTTCCTGCTAAAAAAATGCCCAATGGTTTGCTGCCGGTTGAGTGCTCCCAGTAGGGCGCGCTAGATTAATTGTTTTGGGCTGATGTCCACATGGTAAATACAGAGGAGAAGGACGTGTATACAGTGTACTCGGAGCATTCAGCTATAGGGATTCGAGTTGTGAGGGGTGAACTGCCACGCGCCAAGCAGCGCCTCTCGCTGTTTTCAGAGTAAAAGCGTGCACGAGGGCCACGTAGTTTTGCCAGCGTGCTCGACGCGAAATGAAAAAATCGTGCTTTTGTCATATACTAAAGAAAATGTAACAGCAGGCTGCATGCAGATACCACGCGCGGCGTGCAACCTAGCTTCTTGCTTAGAACTGAAAACTGATCTGTGTGCAGCAGTTAAGCATCAGGTGCGTGCGTGGACACAAAGGGTATTGTTTGATCAAGTTTCGAATCGTGTGCTGGATAGCCTGGCACACGTTTGCAAGTGTTTTCTTTTTTTTTTGGCGATTTGTAAACAGCCGCACAGTCATCAATCCTGGCCATTGTGGGCTACATTTAATACTAATACAGGCCACTGCATCTCAGTTTACAGCGGTGGCAGCAACAGCTGCCACTGCATGCTTTTACCATGAAATGAAGAGGACAGGTATTGTTTCTCACTCTCTAAAGCCTTCTGTAATATAACTACCATACAAATCAGGTAGGGTGGCACGTAAGGGTGGCAACAGGGGCAAGCTCCGAAGCATTATCTACATCTTCATATCTTTCACCGCAGTGTTCCTGTAACACTAATTCACCGTGCTAGTTCTAGGCCGCTGTACCGTGCTGGGAAGCGCCGGGAGCGCTCGGAAGCCTCGTCGGCTTCGTCTGCGCAAGCGGCTGATGTTGGCTAGAGCGTTGATTCGGCTTCGTGGCTTCTACTCGTGCACTCAGCGCCTCTGGAGGCGTCGGTGCGCGCAATCGCAACAACGCGTTTCCGCCATTTTGGTAGCGTGAAAGTGTCCCTAGGCGTCTTTTTTTGACGATCGCAGAAACGCCGCGCTTGCGTTTCGGTGTTGTATTTGGGCCCTGAAGCGAAATCTGTGCAAGAAGGAAGCGATCCGGCACTTCCACCCAAGGTGAGGCTCGCTGTGTAGGGGTTTCGCGGCCAGGAAGAACTGGAAGCGGCGGTATGCAGGCAAATGCGCAACGTTCTTTAGGCGCGTCAGCGAGCTCGATGCGGCTGGGTTCTGTTCCTTGTGGTTTTGTGAAATCCCGTGTGACCGTCTCAACCCTGGCCCGTCGTCTTCAGTGCTTTAAGGAGGAGCTCACGAGCCCGCTGCAGTGATGAGCATTGAATACCTGCGCGAGTACGGCGACATGGAACCCGGCGACTACGACGGCACCGCGATGACTGCCCCGCCTGTCCGAGAGGAGCGCCAGAGAGATCGCGACAGGTGAGTAGTCCCCGTCCGGCGCTGGTCGTTCGCTACCTGCAACATGTTTTGCTCTCACCGACTGCAGGGACCGACGCAGCGAGCGAAGCCGAGGCCGGGACCGGGACTACCGTGGTAGCGACCGCGCTCGAGACCGGGACCGGGACCGGGCGGACCGTGACTACTACGACCGCCGCGACTACGATGCCGTGTGTGCTGGTTTCTTGGACAAGCGCTTGGGAGCTGTCCGCACGCCCTAACGTGTACGACGGTTGTCCGTCTCTTCCCCCTCCTTTTTCCCTTCGACTCCTGCCGCTGCAGCAGCCGGCGCCGCTGAGTCGCGACATGGCAGCCCGCGACGTGGACTACCGGGACATCGACGAGCCGGACCGGTACCGGCGCAGGGAGCGGGAGTACGACGCCGCCGACGGGGACCGCGACCGCTCTACCAGGCGCCGTGAGCGGGAACGGGACCGGGAGCGTTCGTACCGTGACCACTCGTGGGAGCGGGACCGCGGTCGAGACCGGGATCGCGACAGAGACCGCGATCGGGACCGCGATCGAGGCCTGGACCGGCGTGACGAGATACCCAACAGCACTATCATGGTCCGGGGCATGCCGGTCGAGACCACGGACGCGGAGGTAATGCCGTTGGCATAACTTCTGTGCGCTGTTGTATAGTGGGCCCTACCGTTTGCTAGAGGGAAGCTGTCGCCAGGCTGCGTCAAGTTTAAGCTGCCTCAGTAACACGGCTTTTGGGGCCCTTCGGAGTGGGCATCATGTGCTTAAATTTTAAGGCTTAGTTTAAGGTTAAGATTGCTGTCATGAAGTTTGCATGGTCATTGGCTCCTGTTGTCTTTGAGGTTTGTGCTGTGTACATTGTGCAGCTGTGTGGTATTTGCACACGTGTACATAGAAGAGAAAACAGATCCAACAAAATTTGCATGTGAAGATGGAATTTCGGGAAATACATCATAGGTTTGCCAGGCCATAACATTTTGGGGAAGTGCATATCCCTGGCAGTGTACGCGTGTCCCATGCGGTGCATTGCGTTGATGGAAAGGCTCAGGCGCCTTGTGTTCAGGAAACTGCCAGCAGTTCTCCTACTTCGCACTATAACTGGCTCTTGACGGTTTTACAGTGTGCAGGCCGGTGTATAAACAGAACCACAAGCAGCAGGAGGCTTCAGTTGGAGCATGGATTGCTTCGTATATGAATTGACCTGCACCTTGAATTGAGTAAAGCTGGAAACGGTTGTACTCGAGAACTTAACCAGTGCATGTGTGCTTTAGACCTCTTTTGTCCAAAGGCATCTTTCCAGTCTTGTTATGCATTGTAAGCGGGCACGTGAGGCATAAATAGCGCCCCTAGTTTTCTGCAGTTCCACAAAAAATTGGAAATTGTAGCATTTTTCATGGAATTGGTGTTAGCAGCCACATTGTATTCTTTTTTTTCATGACGTAGTGTGCGTGGCCATCAGCAGGAATGATAGAATGATGGAAATTTGGTTAATTGAATTTTTGAATTTTTTCAAAAATTAAAATCTGGTAATGAATCTTGTTCTGCTGATGCCATGACATACTTGCTGCCCCATCCGCTAAAGCAGGCTAGCGCATCTGGCACCGCGGCTCTTGTAGCACCGTGCTCGCGTGTTTGGATGAGAAGACAGAGTCGTGATACTGGAAGCTGTCGAAAGAAGTATTACCGTATTTACACAATTATAACTCAGATTTTTTTTTCTTTAATCATATGTTTCAGAAACTACTATTGCGATCGAAAGAAATGCAAAGAATGCAGTGCCTGCGCGCTCCGCTGCTTGAATTTCTTTTGATCACGCTTTTACCTGGCTGGTAAAAAAAAGACGGAGTCTTCCTAGAATGCATCACGGATTACTCTAGCGTCTTTTTGCTACCACCGAAGTAAAAAGGGTGATTTTTATTTTTGGAGCTTTCTTGTTTTGGGGGGATACTTAAAGCAAGCTTACCCACTAGGCTCTTTAACTACGAGGAAAAGCCAATATCACGACAAACTTGGGCCATCGAAGCGAAGTGCGTGGCATGCGCTGGTGGGAAAAAAGGGGTTGCTAAAAAAATTGGTAGTAGACATGCGAAAGCAGCTGCTCATTTTTCAGTTGGAGGGGGAACTTAAGATTCGCTTTAAGTGTATAACGTGATATCTTTAGTGGGTTATATATGCAGAATTGGTCATTCTCTGCATTCATAGATTGGGTCGAATCCCCATACCGCTATCAGCGCAGTGGTTAAGAGAGGCTCCACTGCACTGGCAGGTGGCTGTTTCTATCACAGCCACCGGTAGGGATTGTGCGACCCATGGTGCCCTTCCTCAGCGACCTCTCACAGCTGGCGTGACGCTCTTCTGAATATACAAGCTTAACCGAGTGACTCGTTGCTAGGCAACGGCACAAGATCGTACGTACATACGGTGACAAGATTTTTGGTCCATGTTGATAAGCGTGCGAGGGCTTTCACATTAAAACGCAGAATGAAGGCGTCGCGGGCCGTAGAAAAAGAAGAGAAGGCAGTGAAAGAGCCGTGAGCAATAGGAAAGAAAAAAACAGGGTCGGATGGCTGCATTCGTTGACACGCGGGAAGCTTCCTGCAGAATATTGCAGATTCATTGCTTTCAGTCTGCGGAATTTCAGATTTTGCACTGCAGAAAATTAGGGGCTTTAGGCGTATAAAATGTGTACCTCATGCACAAGCAGCACAGATGGTAGATGGAGCACGCTGCTATGAATTGACAGCATTTATGGTTGATGGGTGTACAGCTAGGATTTAACTGTATGCTTCACCTGTTCAGGATTCATTTAAGAATTAGGTTGGGCTAGTTGGTGCTTCTGATCCACAGACTGCGACATATTACTAGCGTTAAAATACAAAGGACAAAGAGCAGAAACACACAGGACAGGCGCTAGACTTAAAACTGGAGCAGTGCACGAACCAGTGCATATACCTTGCTTCTGTACTTAAGAGTCAACGTTAAAATCAACAAGAGTAGAGGAAAGATAAAAACTCAGCAGTTCCGCATCAACTCTTGTTGATTTTAACGTTGACTCCTACGTACAGAAGCAAGGTGTATGTATTGGTTCGTGCACTGCTTTAGTTTTAAGTCTAGCGCCTGTCCTGTGTGTTTCTGCTCTTTGTCCTTTGTATTTTAACGCTAGTAATATGCCGCAGTCTGTGGTTCAGGATTCAGTGCCGTGGTATGTTGCTGTAAAAGTGCAGTAGGACGGTACTATAGCAGGCTTGATTCTGGTATTATGCTTGATAACATGCACAATCTTTCACGTAGATATAAGCACACAAGTGCGCTGTCCTGTGATTTGTTTTCTTGTCATTGATTAAGGGAATGGTAGAATTCTTTGAAGTGCTTTCATTCTGGTATGTTACGTGCACAGTGTTAATTTATCTTCATGCACTGTAAAGGCGCTTACATTTGTGCATTTCATAGGGCTCAAATGGTCTTGGAGTATGCTGAGGATTCAATTGCCATTAGGAAACTTTATTGGGAACCTGTGGCATTCAGGATTTGTGTTGTGTAATAGCAGTTGCGCAGCTGATAAAGGCACTCTAGTGGCCAAGCATGCTTGAAGCAGCATTAGGATTGACAAATCTCCTGACTCGCACTTTCGTGTCTGCAGCTTCGAAATGAAGTGGTTCGCTATGGCCTTGAGCCTAAGGACATCAGGCTTATGAAACGCAAAGACACAGGTGGGGATACTTTCCTTCTTTCTTTACTTGCTGCATGCCCTTTTGAGACTTGCTTGAATTCTTTGTGTGTGCGTGAGCTGACCTTTGACCAGTTGTTTTTCACCCCGTGTGTTATAGTGATCCTTACAGTTATGCCACAGCCGTCTTGGATGCTGACAGCACACTACCTGATTTGAATTCCTAGCTGTCCTTGCAAATGTACAGATGTAGTGCCTTTTGTTGGCACATGCGACCGAGTCTCATACTATTTTTTGCCTTCTGTTTGCTCAGGGGAAAGGCATTTCTGTACTTCTCGAGCAGTGTTGTTTGTTGTTTTTGGGTTTGGATGAGTTTGAATGACAGTTTAATTTATTTGTGCCCTCAAGGTCTGGGGGCACCAAAGCATTTCTGTATTTCTCGAGCAGTGCTGTTTTGTTGTTTTTGGGTTTGGATGAGTTTGTACAACAATTTGTTTAATTTATTTGTGCCCTCAAGGTCTGGAGGCACTCGAGACAAAAATAATGTGAATAATTTGTAAATGAACCTGTTTAGTGCACTTGTTAAGATGATAGTTGGAGCATTTCATGTACATCAGTGTTTTCTGACATTTAACATGAATGATTTTACTGCTTTTGAGTCGACTTCGCATCAGAGGTAAGTCTCACGCCGTCTAGGAATTTGCCAGGAACTCGCTTGCATGGATATTTGTTGTGGATATCCGCGGCTGACTTGGATGCCAGTGTACTACCATTCACGCCTTGCTGAAACATTTCGACACAACTGTCGCTAACATTTCTGCATGCTGCTTTTACACTTCATGTTCATTTACATCTCAGTGCCTATAAGCATGCAAATGATACATAAAAACTAATTCTAAAGGCCCGTGTACTGTGCAATGTCAGTGCACGTTAAAGAACCACAGGTGGTTGAAATTTCCGGAGCCCTTCACCACGGCGGCCCTCATAGCCTGAGTTGCTTTGGGACCTAAAACCCCCATAAACCAAACCAAGCCGATACATAAAAAACTAAGGCGTACCTTGAAACACCGTCAGGTTAAGCCTAATCTGTCTGAGGCACTGCATATGCGACAAAATGTTATTATTATTTAGTGCACGAGAGATGTATAGCCCTGAATTAATTTTATTACCGAGTGATGAGAGAGTGCTGAAGCTTCACTCATGCATGGATAGCTCTACGGACATGCTCTGTCTCATAAGATAAAGGGCCCTTAGAACAACCTTCATAGAAGCTGCTTGTCTCCTAGACCTTCCTTCTCTCCGTAGTGTTGCTAGCGAGCTACACAGTACAGGGCTGTGGCCAGTGCTGCGCATGCAGTGGCCTGACACTGCCTACACCTTCATGCTACATCTCTACGCATTCGTGAATGCACTCTTTTCTCGCATGAGGAAACTGGTCCCTAGCGGTGTGTTATTGGGTGATGGAGCTGAGGCCACGAAGGATGGCAAAGGATTCAGTGAATCGCAAAACAGGAGTCTTACAGTGGCCCTTTAACAGTGTAGGCCAATTGCTGGAATCCACAGTTGGAATCTTGTCAAAACACAGCATAGCCACATAATGGCCCACTCTGAATATGAGCAGCATGCCTTGGAGGGGCGCGCCATTTCAAGTTGTCTCGCGTAAAAATATTCTTGCAAGCTTGCCATCCTTTCCTGCTGGTGGCTGGAAACACGGACGGTCGAGGTGGTCCTAGCACCTTCTAGAGACGACGGACTGCACGGGAATTCGGGAGCAAAATCAGAAAAAAAGAATGCCATGGGAAAGCGAGAGCGGCCAGCGGAAGGCTTCAATGTGTTGCGGTTGTGCCGGAAAGTGTCGCCGTGTGGTGTGGCGCGCGACTTTGTTTGCCCCTCGGCGGGATACTAATGGTGCGCTCCCTTTGGCTTTGTGACCACCCCTTTGTAGGTGCCTCCAGGGGGTTTGCATTTGTGGAGTTTCGCTATCTCTCCGAAGCGGTTCGGTGGAAGGAACTTACAAAGGTGTCGTCCCCTCGTTCGGCCTCTTGGAAAAGCGGGCCCCATCTGTGCGCCCATCACCACCTCCTACCTCCTCCTCCTCTTCTGCCCTTCCCGGTTTCTCTGTGTCGGTGCCGGGAACAGGGTGTCTTTCTGACGCGCGCACGCATGCGCGCCGTGACATGTCGGCTGTGCCAGTGTGCAAGTGCTTTGCCCAGACTCGTGAACGCAGTAGACTGTGGGCTTTTTTGCCGAAGCTGGCAGAACTGCAGTTGAGAATCTGCCCCGGTTTAATGTGGGCGCTAGTTCTTTCAGTCAGGGTTTGCAGTTGATAATTTAGCCAATGGCTTCAGTTCTAGAGACTTAAGTTTTTGTAACAAATTTCCTAGAGCCTTGTGTAGGTATGCCAAAAGCATGGATGCCTTTTGATGTTGAAGGCACAGTCTACCGGGTTTTATCGGACCATTGTTTCTATGCGGCAATCAAAATCACATTGCTCAAATAAACATATCTGGCTGTGGGGGCTCGGAAACTTGGCTGAGCAGTTTAAAACAATTTTTTATTTCACCATCTTGATTTGTGAGAGAGCATTGTGGCCAAGTGTTTTAATCAGCACTCTGTCTGTGCAACTTGAGTTGAAAGTAGCTGTAACCCACAGTGTACTGTAGTTGACGAGCTAGCAGTCAAGCCACCAGCTCAGCTCGCAAGCTCTTTAGCTTGACCTTGTGAGAAGCGAAAGCATTGGCATGTGGAAGATTTATACTGGGAAGCTTACACCTATTCCGTTATATAGCATTACACACTGGGCAGCATTTCTGGCACAGTCGAATGACCCTCGATTGATGTGTCAGGCCTGCAGGTCTAGGCAGCCATTGCGTGCATGCCGATAATTTGTTTACCACTCTGAATCCATTGGCCAAAGCATGCTATTGGGCACAAGGTGTGACCATGTGTGAACCTGTGCGAATTGTGTCTGGTTTTTGTGTAGGGGCCGTGCTTGGCTGGTTGCCGATGCATTTTGTTCCGAGTCTGAACATGTTTGAAAAAGGCTTGCAACCGTGGCATCAATCGAGGGTGCAGCCATCACATCAAGTGTTTCTAGCTGATGCGCCACATTATGCGCACTACAGCCGGAGCCTTCCTTGCCACCTTGCCTTTTTCGGTCTACACAATGTAGCTGCCATTACTACCCTGCTCGAAGGAGACCTGCATTCTTTATCACTCTGATACCAGTAGCACTGAAGCTTGTGGAGCTCTCCTGTACATGCTAGTCACATAGCGTTATCGCTGTTTTGTGCTGCACTGCATCGTGAGCAACAGTAGAAACTGCTAGCAAGCTTGCAGATATGCTTTTGTGTCAGCCATGATGGCTTCGAAAAAAATATATATTCCCTTACAAATGCACTTGGCTTCCTTGAAGCCAAATGTTGCGCTGATATAGCATCCTGCACACTGTTTTATTCCCTTATTTGTCATGGGAACTTGCTGCATCATACAGAAGTTAATGGTGTCAGACACAAAAGTGTTGGCCAGGTTAGCTGAGTGATGTAATTGGTGTCGCCAGCTGCTGGGAGAAATTTGGGCACACCCAGAATAGTTGGCAGAGCTACAGGCTACTTGTCCCTGTTTTACATAACCAAATGACAGTACCAATGCAATCAAAATATGAAACATTTTGTGGTCGTTGATGAATTTGGTATTTAAAGGCAAGTACTTCCTCAAAGTGCACCATTAAAAAAAAAAACGTGCAGAATGCCATCTCTTTATGACACTTTCATTTGAACAAGCAAAGGGTTTAAGTTTAATAATATTTAAAAGCTTAGTCAAGATGTCATTAGCTTATGAACCAAAATTGAACAGCGCCAGTGTTATTACTAGTGGAAGCACTATTATAGAATCTCCTGAATTGCCTTGATGCTGTTCTTAATCCTCGCTGTTGAATAGGTCAGGGAGAACATCTAAAAAATCCATAGTCGATGCTCAGCAGACCTGCTGTTCGGTGAGAACCCATCATACAGGCTCATGTTAAAGGGGCGCTGAGGGTGGTCATTAAACTAACCTTTTCTGGTAGATTATCAGCTGGGAGCTGTGTTTTCTTACTTTGTTTTTCTTTTGTATGAAGCAACGACTTAGAAAATATTTGCCAGAAAGTCATCTGTTTCAAGAAAAATTGCTTTTGTGCATCAGTTCAGCGTGGCTGAAGCTGAGCCTTTAAGGTTATGGGCCTTTCTACTTTACTTCAAAGGGAACAGCACTCTTATGCTGCTGTTGTCCACTGCAACTACACTTTGTTGTCGTGCAACAGATATGAGATTGGCGAAACAGCACAGTGAAAAAGTGATGGCGAAGTTTTGGTCAGTCTTGTCCAACGTAGTGGTAATTGTGCTATACAGTACTGGTACCACAGATGATGCAGCACTGTTGCTCTGACATTGACATAACTTTCGGGCTTGCAAAAGCGCTGTTCTTGCTAAAAGGACATACATTTGTTTCGCAGTAATAGCTCTTTGTGTGTGAAATAAATGGCATAGTGTGCCCGTATATTTCCAACTCATCACTTTCACTAATGCGCCATGGGGCGATGGCTTAAAAGTCTAAAATATCTTCTCAGAACAGTAATCCTTCTTAATGCTCGCTTTAGGTACCCATTTAAAGAAACTATCTACATTGCTGATTCAAGGCAGATAATGTTGCTTATGCATCTGAAACAGGACAAATTATTGGGAGATGTTGGGTTGTCAAAATTAAGTGGGCAAAATTGGGAAACAATATGGAAGGCTACTTATGGTATCCATGCTTGCTTCTCTTGCATTAGCTTGCGAGACTTTCTTTTGCTGGCTTCCATGCTAGCCGTTGATATGAGTTGTTTTATAATGGCTGTAGGCCTTTGTTGGCTTCATCTTAAGGGACCGCTATTCATGTGCAAGACATGTGCTTGTCCTTGTGACTAGGCCTTGTGGCCAGCAGGAAAGAGCTTACATTAGTGATGTAATCCACATTAAATCAAACTGCTAGAAGAAAACAAAAAAAATGGAAGGAATTTTCCTTCCCCCCTGCCACCATTTTTTTTTCCCGTTTCCTTCTTTATAGTGCTGTGCATCAACCCTGTGAGGCGACTAGACCAACAGTTTATCTTATGTACCAGTGTTGCACGGGTCATCTGAGTAGCTGCCAAGTGCTATGGGCTACAAAATTATCGGAGCCTTTTGTATGTGGAGAAGTACTACCTGTGCTGATTGACTGCCCATATTGCAGTGCAAGTCACATGAGAATGATTGACTAAAGGCCGTTGTGGACGACTGGAGATAACAAATGATAAAGGGCTTGTGCCTTAATGAACTGGCCAGTGCATAGGGTATTGTGGTTCCACTTAGGCTTCACTGAAATGACACCGCCTTTGCAAAACAGGGCCTATAATCAGCACGTCATGCACAGCAAGCCCAGATGGACATTCAGCGGCTGTTATGGTTACCCGTGTGACACCAGAATGGCCTGTGTCTTCAGAGTAGACACTGGCTGGATAGTATAATCCCCTGTAATGCCCTTCCTGTTTTGTAGTTATGCGAGGGCCGATTCACTTCTGATGTCGGCTTGGGTTAGGTAAACTGCAGCTGTGCAAGTTTTCTTCTGAATTTGGGTGCTGCAAATTTTTTGAAATTCTTTGTCGCATTACCTTGTGTCCAGAAATTGATAGGGGAACTAGGATAGTTGTACGGATGAGCCTACACTGCAGCGTTCTGTTGCCAGATGCATGTGCTGGCTGTTGGGCAATTTAGCCCAGTAGTACTTCAGTTTGGGCTAGTTTAGTGCGCAGTTGCTTAGCACTGTTGCCTGGACTGAAACAGTTGATGACAGCACTTGTGGTTGTCGTCTCTGACATGGTCTCTTTCTTGTTCAATTCAGCCCCTTTGGAATGAAAATTTGGTTGCTTTGCGGCGCCCATGTTCTGAGGACTTGTGCAGGTGCGTTCAAGCACGTAGCTCAGTACGCCCACGACAAAGGTGGTCAAGGAAGGCGATGATGGCAGAAAACCGGCGGGTCATGGTCATGCACGCGAGTGAAGGGCGGCCACTGGCTTTGCATGCGGGAGACTCTGAGCGGCGTGCTGGACTGAACCAAGACGAGGCGCCCACCTCTCCTTCCAAGGGGTCCCCCCTCTGACCGGGTGTTCGGTCCACCGCGGCGGCAGCGCCCTCTGTGTTGGATGAGATGCGAGAAGGACGGAAGCGATGCGTGCCACCCACGACGGCCCTCCACTTCCTCTTCCTGACTGACCGTGTGCGGGTGTGCCCTCTGTCTGCTCTCTTGCAGGGCATCATCCAGCTGGGTGACATGCGCTGCACACTCCACTACAGCATTCCAAAGGATGGCTTTGGCGGTGGCGGCATAGACAGGGGAGGACTGCTGGCACGCACGGACTGGAACTGCAGCAAGGTGGGTGGCAGCTGAAGGAAGTTTCCAGCAAGGCTGTCTCAGGCAACTGCTTTGCCAGGGAAAATGGTTTTGGCTTGGAGGAAAAAAGAAAACTGAGTGAATTTTTACTCTGTGTAGTGTTGTGGGAGGCAACAAACCAATGATAGCTGTTATGTTGGGCTGCGTAACAAGCCCCCCACCCCCCTATGTGCACCATGACTCCAGCTCTGTGCCGTTTTATGTTGGGCCAGGGCACCTTGCACGCCGCGCTGCATTGCAGCTACGAATCCTCTCCCTTTGCACTGTGCCTCTGTATTCAATCGCAACCTCACCACGTGCACAGGGATCTAGCAGCTGCAGCGTAGCTGCCAGGTTCCTTATCCTCTGCATTACATTCTTCCCCCTACCATGTCGCACCTGCCATTCCCCTCCGAGTACACCGCTCCTACACCAGTGCGCCTCTTCTACCGTCCTTGCTGTGTAGACATTTATGCCAGTGTCATAGATTGGGGCTTCCCCCCATTAACAGGTATTGCTGTAAAAGATAACAGATTCCATGACTGCTCTACCGTGTTCTTTTGGTTGGCCACGTTTAGGGGGCAGCCCTGTGAGAAAGCCCACCTCTGCTGCCAAGTGGTACTGTTTAGTGCTGTATAAAGGGCACATTGGGCTGCACTGTGTAGATTGTAGAAGCACCTTTACAGTTTTTCACATGCATCTGCGATAGGTACAGCACTGCTTTCTTTGTAAATGCACTTTGCTGCTATATGTTGTGACTGTTTCTTTTTTCCCAGTGCGGTGTCAACAACTTCAGGCGCAGGGACAGCTGCTTCAAGTGCGGTGCAACTAGAGAAGGTGAGTGCATTGTTGTCAGAAATTCATTGTGTGCAGAGCAAAGCTCTGTTGCTGATTTTTGGCGGGCAGGTGCGTTCTGGGCTCAAGCAAGAACTCGACTGTCATCTGTAAGCCCTGTAGTTGGTGAACGTGATGGGCTGCCGAGCCCATGGTTTGGACTAAATCCTGGTGGCATTTGCTGCTTTTCGATGGAGAGGGAATGCAGAAACGCCCATTTACTGAGCCTTTGGTGCTCATGAAAGGATGCCGATATTTGAAAGTACATAATCTACAGCGCTCCATTACAGTGCCACTCGTGGTCTAAAGTGTTGCATGGACATGTAAGGCTGATTTGGTCAATTGGTACACTATGTGCGTTTCAGGTGGAGTGAGTGAGTCTGACTTCTGCCTCACCATTGATGTTTTGTTGGTTGGGAACTACCTGGATGAGTTTTTGCATGTACTTTGGCATTAGTTGTGGGCAGAGTAGAATTTCGCTGCTTATTGTTTTGCTGTGCTAATTTCATTAATTATTGTAATTGCCTGGTCCATTAGCTAGGGAGGGTAATTTGTCACCCGTTCTGAGGGCAGAGGTCGGGATGGGCTCTTGAAACATTACGGGAAGTCCCAAGCATCTTCTCACGACATCTCCCATGTGTCTCGCTACAGCTGGCCTGCGTGATGGTGAAATGGCTTAAGGGGGGACACTGGTCTTTGAGACCAAAAAATGACCCAAAAATCAATTAAAAAAAATGACATTTCTAGAGCCTATAGCTATTATTCTTCAACTCTACCAGTTTTCTCCTCCAGGAAATTGGTATTTTGACCATAATATTAAATTTAGATCACTGTGTGGGCTCAATTTGTGCAGGAGCAGGCGATTTTAACAGCATGAAAATTTTGAACACCTGGCTGTCTTAGTACGTCAATATCTCAACGTCTAGGACAGACAGACATGTCATATTGCTTGCTAAAGGAAGCTGAAGGCACAATGTATGCAATAATCGAAGCACAATTGTTCAATCACGCTTCAAGAATTCATAGTTCTGCAAAGTTTATTTATGCGTGATATTCACACTTCGAGTGCTACTATTCTAAGTGCTGTAAAATTACTAATGAGGGTGAAATGAAAAAAACTGCTTTGATTATTGCACTCTTTGCTCATCATACTATGTAGCCATGGGTTAAAAATTATTTTTTATTGAGCCATTTTTTTTTGTACCGTGGTACTAATAAATGACTAATTAAAATTAATTATCTTAGGAACTAACAAATTAATTAAACAAGCAATTGCATATTTGAAATCAGTATAAAAACTGAGCAAGGTGATGCAGTTTCATTAGGATTGGGCTAAAAATAAGGAAAATAGGTCTAATACCAGTGTCTCCCCACAAGATTGAGATTAAGGCACGCGGTGTGTGCCAGAATGTTTTCCCACACCTGTGGTGTGCCTTCTTTGGCTTTCTGTCCTGGGGATCCATGCCGTGGTAGGAAGTGGCCTTGGAATCACTGTGCACAAATTGTCCTGCTCATCTGTGCTTAAAAACTAGTGCGTGACTTGTGAATGACACATGAGGCCGCTGTGAGTAAATCGTGTTCAGGAACTGTGCTGGGGTCCAGTGTTTGTGACGTGTATTGCTAGTGGCTGCTGCATGTTGCGCCCCTCTTTCTCCCTGCGCAGAGGCAGAAACTCCCGGCACTGGGGATGGCTACGATGAGATCAGCTCTGTGCCAACCAACAGTGAGTGGCCTTGACCTGTCCTCAAAGCTGTGCTCTAGTTGACATTACTGGAGCATTTGCTTTTTTCTATGTGCAAGCTTTTTGTTTGCATTGTCCACTGATGTGGAGCCAGTATGTTTTACGGTTGAAATTACTTCCACCTGTCCGTCCACTTGTGTTCCGTCCAGTCTGGACATGCACTTATGTAGATGCCAGGCCTTGCAAGGTCAGCAGCTTAAAAGGCAAGAGTGTATTACAGTTCGGCTATGGCACGACGTATGCGTGGCCTTGTGGCATTTCAGCGCTGCTGCTGCGCAACTTGGACGTGCTGACGACAGAGGAGCGGGTGCTGGCCGTGCTGGGCCAGACAACCAATGTGCCGATCAAGAGCCTCAAGGTGGCCCGGGACTCTGCCACGGGAGTCTCCAGGGGATTCTGTTATGTCGAGCTGCACACGGTTGCTGAGGCCGCCCAGCTGGATGACCTCCTGCTCAACCTGAGCGGGCAGTTCTACATCGATGGCCGCCAGGGTGCGTTGACTTACCTTGCTTGCCAGGGACGGGCCGGAGCATTTTGGGGGGCTAGTTGGTGCAGGCAGAAGGAATGAAGGGGACGACAGGTCAGCTTTAGGATTAGTGATTTAGGATTAGGGTTAGGATTAGGGATTAGCGCTCTGTCACGTCCATGTTGCTCTTTCTGCGTCTTCTTGTGCAGTGGCCTTCGATCAAAGGATGGGCAAATGTAGCACGGTGTAGGGTGACATGATGCAGTCGCCTTTTCGCAACAGTGTTCATGGCCCCTCTAAACTGCGTTTCCGGGAATGTCTTGTGGAACAAGCAGATGGATGGTTCTGAGCAGACATGAGAATGTACTCACCTGAGAAATCTAAAATAAAGACTAATTGATGTAGAGCCCTGCAATGCCAGTTTTTGTTATTTTGCGGTGGACGCTTAACTGAGTATGCCAGCTGGCGATCCGAACCGGGGTAGTGAATGCTCTTGAGAGCTAAAGCGCAGCCCCTTTTGGGTAATAGAAATGGGCCTAGTACAGAGTCGATCACACTTGTCTAGAGCGCTCGGGCGGTGTGCTGCGGAGCAAATGAAGTGAAATCTTTTCGCAGCTGCTTTGCCAGCGGTGAGGCGCTGGTGCCTGTGCGGTTCACGTGTCCATTCTGCTGCTCTCTAGCGCAACCATTATCAGTGGAAGTCAATACCTGCTTTAGAATTCCGCTTTATTTCCCCCGAATGGCACCTCTCGAGCACTCTAGACAAGCGTGATCGACTCTGTACTATGCGGATGTGCCAAGGAGCAAAAAATGAAGACAAAAAAATGTGTTCCAGTTTTCCTGTCAATTCTGTGTTGCGCTCTTATTTTTGGGTCATGCCAAACCATCAGGGGTAAGGTTAATGTTCGTGTTTTTTTTTCTCTTTCATTTTTTTAGTTCTGTTTTCAGGCTGTGGTTTAACTTGTGTAAAAAAAAAAAAGAAAGAACAGTCGTGTAGCGGGGCTTAGCCAGACATTGCATGCTGCCAGTGCAATTCTGTGTAGTGTTTTATTGTGAAAGCATTATATGGCTCGTTGGCAGCGAAACCCGCTATTGTCGGCCGTAAAAGTGGTCACGAGAAATCCCAGATGACGTTGCCATGGTATCAAAGAAAAATAGATCTCTTCCAGAGATGCGAAGTATTTAACCCAGGACATTTAAGATTTCAAAGCGAGCACGCAAACCATACGCCACAAAATCATGGTGCTTCTTGGTAAACAAAGGTAGACACAGTATACGCGGTGCCTTATGACTGTATGCTAATGAGTAGATGTGTCATTAGGAAGAGAAATAAATAAAAAGGAAATGAAAACAAAAAGAATGCTTTTGCATTCAAAGCACGTAAATAGTCTTAAAAGCCCTCCATAATTTTTTACACTGACCTGAAAAAAAAAACCTCTCTCCCATGGTGTGCAGTGCTCGTCGCCTACGCTCGGAAACCAAGGGTCACCTCCAGGCAAGTCTCCCACTTTGTGGTCGTCGTCTCTGCATGAAGCTGTGGCCCTCTGGGTTTCGTAGGAATGTTGTTTCCGTTTATGTAACTAGCCTGATCGGAGTTGAACGGTGCCTCAACAGCAGTTCAAACCAAATTTGAATGGGTGTTGGGTATCTCAGTTTCTTTCCTTGAACATTTTACTGTCCCAATTTTTTACGTGTAGCACTCAAGGCCATACTTTTTTTTTTCCGCAGTGCTGTTGCAGCTAATGTGGCGAGTGTTGCTCTGGCGGCGGCGCAGTGGACGAATCAGGTTGGTGGGGGAGGGAAAAATAAAATAAAAACGAAAGGTGCCTCTTTGATGATTTGCTCGTAATTTTTAATTGCAGTTTTTTTCCTCTCTTTGTTAACTTCTACAGGATTTGTAATTTCTTCCTGGTTTTTTCTTTCTTTCAGCCCTCAACACCTGTTGCTGCTGTTGCTCAACCGGTGAGTTTGCTAAACCCCTTGATTGAAGCCTCTCAGGCATTTCATTCAACTTTGGATTGTTGGCAAATTTGTGGTTGCGTTGTGAGACCTTGGCTGTCTCTTGTAGCATTTTTTTTTCCTTTTTGCGTTTCGCATTTGAAAAGCTTTGTGTGCAGTTTATATTTATTTTTTCACCGCAACTCTGCTCTTTCTGCTCTGAAGACTGGTGGCTTGCAGGCATTGGACAGAACTGCTTGGCGAGTGCCTGAGTTATCGTTTCCAGCCCTTGAAAAACATTGGCACAGCTTTTTGACATTTAAGGAGCCTTTGCACCACAGATGACTGCTTGGTGTTAGAACCATCGGCTAAATCACAAGCTTGCCCAGTCGTAATGTTAATTGTGTGTTGCGGGAGATTGCAATCTGTGGTCAATTTAGGAGTAGTATTGGTGCATTGGTGGTCACGCAGCTATCTATACTCAATTGCATCTTTGGTTTTCGCCTCTTCAGTCCACATGCAGAGAAGCCAATTATTTGTGCTCGCTGAGCAGATTGTTCACTTCTTATTCCGTAACTTTGGTGCTGTTGCCAAACTGGCAAGACCTCTCTGCCAGGCTATGTGTGTAGCCCAGAGTAAATAGAGGGTCTTTAAGGCGGGATGCTGGTCTTAGACCTATTTTCCTTATTTTTAGTCCAATACTAATAAAACTGTATCGCGTTGCTCAGTTTTTTATACTGATTTCAAATATGAAATTGTTTTTAATTAATTCATTAGTCACTAAGATAATTTTAATTAGTCATTTATTAGTACCTCGGTACAAAAAAAATGGCTCAATAAAAATTAATTTTTAACCCATGGCTACATACCGTAGTGTGGTGAGTAAAGAGTGCAATAATCAAAGGAGTTGAAATTTCCATTTTGCCCTCATTAGTAGTTTTCCAGCACTTAGAATAACAGTAGTCAAAGTGTGAATATCATGCATCAGTAAACTTTGAAAAATTAAAAATTCATGAAGCGTGATGGAACAATTGTGCTTCAATTATTGCATACATTGTGCCTTCAGCTTCCCTTAGCAAACATTATGACATGTCTATCTGTCCTAGATGTTGAGATATTGACGTACTAAGACAGCCAGGTGTCCAGAATTTTCACGGTGTTAAATTGCCTGCTCCTGAACAAAATTCAGCCCACACAGGGATCTAAATTTAATATTATGGTCAAAATACTGATTTCCTGGAGGAGAAAACTGGTAGAGTTGATGAATAATAGCTATAGGCTCCAAAAATGTCAATTTTAAAAAATTGATTTTTTTCGTCTTTTTTTGGTCCCAAAGACCAGTGTTCCCCCTTAACTGGTGCTGAAACATCACATGTGCACATCGTCTTCTTTTGGCAGCGTTTTACTGCAGCTGACATTGGCCCATCCACATGTGGGGGATGGACTACATGTGTGCTATAATACATTCATAAAATCAGTAGTCATTCAAGCAAGTTGAAAGCAAAGCTGCTTCCTTCATCACCGTCTTTAAGCAAAGGAGAAAAAGTAATCTGAAAATGGCATTGCTTCGCTCCATGTGTTGGCTGGGTGGTGCTGTGAAGCACTCGGTTGATGTCGGGGAAAGAGGAGAGCCCTGTCTTGCCACGTCGGGCGAATGCCTTGCGAGAGTGTGGCGCAAGTGTGTGGTAACGGCGTGGGTGTGGTGCAGGCAGTGAATGTGGCGGCTGCGCCCGTGACCTACGGTCCCCATCCCCCCGAAAGCGGCATCGTGGCTGCCGCCACTCCTACAGCAGGCCAGGTAACCACAGTGTTCCTACACTGCACCTTTCCTCCTACCCCTTCCGGCTTGCTTGCTTGCTTCAAGAAGGTGGTCTTAACCCTCCCCCCCTGTAGTGGTGCAACTAGATGGCATGTTGTTACTGTGCCTGCTTGTGCTGTACATGGTAGTGGTGTTGGCCAAGGACGTGGATTGCGGCCCATCTTAAAGTTGGTTAACCTGTTGGTTGAACAGGGCATGCCTTAGAGAATGCATTTTCTTGCAAGATAATTAGCATGGGGTCAGGTGGTTAAGGTGTGTTGGTGATTTATGCCTCACATCAGGAAACAAAATTTGAAACAAATGTGGAGTTCATTTGGTGGCTGGAACTGTCCCTGCCTGCGAACACATACCTTGCCGCATAGTTTCTGGACCAGGCTTCCGAGAATGCTGGTATTGTTTTTCTGTCGGTGCCCACTCGCACCCAAAGCTTGCTGCATGGTTTCTCAGCATGTACTGCATGGCTTCAGCACTGTGGGTATGGTGGGTGACATCAGCGACCGCCAAACGCTGCTTGATGCAAGCCATTCAAAGCAGTCCGCTTGTAGCAGTGGTTTTCATGTTTGACTGTCACATGCTGGCTTTAAAGGAATTGTACCCATCACACTCGCAGGGTACTCTTTCAGGGTACGGTAAACACACGAAGGAAAATGGCAGAAACAAGAATAATGTGGTTCTGTTTTTGCCAGCGTAACAGCATTGAGAAAAAAAAGGAAAAAAAGAATGTTTGAGTTGCAGTGGAACTGCTTGAACCTGAGCTGAAATGTGCTTTTCGACAGCTGCCTGAGGAGCTTGTTTTTGAACTTCTATCGTCTCGTTTGGCAATTGCAATTTGTTTTGCCATTATTTATCTGGGTGGCCTACTTTTGTACTGCTTGCAGAAACAGCTGAGAGCTTCATTTTTGGAAAAGTTTGACCTGTGTTAGTGTTTTAATCCTCACTAGGGTCCCGGCCGCGGCGGTCGAATTTCGATGGAGGCGGAATTCTAGAGGCCCGTGTACTGTGCGATGTCAGTGCACGTTAAAGAACCCTAGGTGGTCGAAATTTCCGGAGGCCTTCACTACGGCGTCCCTCATAGCCTCGTTTGCTTTGGGACGTTAAAACCCCGTAAACCAAACCAAACCTCACTAGGGCAAAAAAGCTCTTTTATTGTGGTATACTGTCCAAATGAACTGAGCCTCCAGTGTGTTGCGTGAAAAATGGAACTTGTAGGTGGCTTTAGCAACTAACTAGCTTGGCTCATTCATCATGCGTTGTCACCCTTGTAGTATGCTGCTTAAATTGACCCTTGATGCTGAAGCACTCTTGTTTTTCACTCAGTCAGTGGAGTCTGCGGAGTTGTCCTTGACAAATGGAAGTGCAAATGACAGCACAGATATGTGGTTCACTCCTGTTTAGCCTTACCTGCCGAGCTTGCCTATAGGACATCTGATTTATCAACATAGATTGTCAGTGAGGGTAACTGCATTAGAAGTGCCAGGCTGTTGACAAAGAAATTTTCACAATTTTCAGTTGCTTTTCCCGGCTATGCTCACCTGACAGGTTTAGTTCTTCAAAGTGTCTCATCGAGTGTTCATGCTCTAGTAGAATCTTGGGGATACAAACACGACTGCTATGGATTTAAGTGTGATACGGATCCGTAAAATTGTGTACAAGGAGCAAAATAGTGGATGTTCTGCACAGTCTTCCGTGCCCCTAGGGATCATGAAATGCAGGAACTGCGGCCTTACCTCACGTTTCCAACACCACCTGGATTGCAAGTTGCAAAGTGCACACCACAATCCTCAGCCGTGGTGTGCAGTTGTAAATAGATTTCTGCAAATGCATTCCTTACGCTTCAGCATGTGGATTCTGTTTGTTTTTTTGGCAATGCAAATTTGTTGTGATAGAATATTTTTGTTGACCCCCTTGAGATTCATATCAGCGAGATTCTACTGCGTTTGGAAAACGGTTTTGACGAGTGCATTGACAGGCAGAACTTGTGTGTCGACCGCCCACCATGGCTGTGCCCATCAAACTGAACCTGAAGTTGTTTAGATGCTATAGGAGTATCTGTTACGTTGCTGTTACTTCGGTGTAGGCATGGTTGGGATGCAGCTGCTAAGTGTTGCCTCTCATGCCCCCCCCCCCCCCCCTTCCCCCTTCATTTTTTGTTTTTGTTTTGGTGCGCACTGTAGTTGGTGCCTGTTTACGCCTATATATGTGCTGGCAAACTGTAGATGAGCATGAGTTTGGAGCAGTTGCTGCCAAGTGTTCGATAAACAAGTTCACTGTTGCGCTACTTTCTTGATTGTGTTCTGTTGGAACTTTGTCGTGCACCACTTTCCCTTGCTTCTTTTTGTCTGAGGTTTTTGTTTGCATGAGGTTTTTGTTTGCCTGCGACGACAATTTTCATGCACTGCGTGCATTGTATTCTCAAAGGGCTGTTGGTGTGATGGTGAATAAGCAAATGAAATTGTTCTGCCGTTAACGCTCTTTGCTGTTGCACTCCGTGGTGAACTTGAGGGGGGCACCATTTGGTTCACTCTCAGTCAGTGTCTGCCAATCGAGCTGGAGCTGTGACTTACTGGCAAACAGTTGCTTCAGTGTTGAACGTCAGTCTTCCAGGCAGGGTGTGTTGTGCTGCAGGTTTTTTTTTTTTTAAGTTTTGCAACCAGTTTGCTTTCTCATAACTGCAAGCCCATGTGAGGTGTGCATTGCCCAGGCACGTAGCCTGAAATTTTTTTTCAGGGGGGGCCCGAGGCAGTTATATAGGGCAAAGCTTGGCAGGGCCCATGCCTAACAAGAACACTGCTTAAAGGGAGGGGGTGGTGGGGGGTGGGGCTCGGGTAGTTTAGTTTGGCTGCCTGGATGCAGTGAGTTGGCGGGTAACAGCCATTTTTTTGTAGCGAAAGCTACCTTGGCCACGAACTTGCAGTTTCGCCGTGCTCGCATTCCCACTGTGGTCGCACCGCACCACGTGACTGGTCACGTGACCAACCGCATGACAAACCACGTGACAACTATCCAGACAACCAGACTAACCTGGACTTGCAGTCAAGATTAACCAAGGCTGACCAAGCTATGCCTTAGCTTTCGCTACGTATATCCTGGCATAGCCGAGCCAAGCCACTGCCAATTTTTTTAATTTCGTCATGACGAAACTGACAAGTCCTGCTTCGGAAGTCATTCTAGACAAACTAGAGCATAGATTTCAACCTCAGCGCGAGGCTTGGGCCTATGTCTAAATCAGAAATGTGTAAATCAGAAAGAATGTTTTTAAGTTGTCTTGAGAGAAGGTTCGGGTCCCCCCGTGGGTTCACATGAAGGCAGTTCCTGACTTGCCCTGTGTTCCTGCTCCCCCCCCTTGTCCCCCCCACTAGGATTCTGGAGCGACAAACGATCACCCCGCCCACACTTCCAAGGCCAGTGCTGTAAGTGTGGTCTTGGCTGCTGTTGTCTTTCCATTGTGTCCCATTCCCTGTGTCTAGCCGTGAGGTTAATGAATGGAGGCTGGGTCGTCAGTGCCGGTACATGGGAAGGAGAATTGTACTTGAAGCGCCTTTTGGGGTGTGGCACCACACTTGACCTCTCAACTGGGAAGCGCGCCTTTAGACATGCATCTCTGGTGCTTTAGCTTCTGTCAGCACGTCTTAAAACGCAGCTTGTTTTCTTTTTTTTTTCAAATGTAGAAAGCACATCGCGTAGACTAATTGCTTCCACCTATTGAAACCAATATGAACCGTGTCTGAACAAATCTAATTAAGGGGGGAGCCTATTCTTGAAACAAAAAGTTTTAATAATGTAGTCATAATTATGAAACCTTCAGGGAACATGTATTTTTGTGTGCCGATTCTAAATATGTCATTTAATTTCGTGTAAAACAATTACTTGGGCATTTATGTAATTTTTATGCAAGTATTTTGTGAAGAGCATTGAAGGAAATTTGGTGCGGTAAACTCGCCTGAAATGTATGCCAGTGGGTTCTCTTGATACCAAGGAATGCAGTAAGGGTAAAATTATCGTCCTGGTTATCATTGAACCCGAGTTAAAGGGTATTGAAGCTGCCACTTCAGAAACAGGAACACACACTTTTCTTCTCATTTCTGAAGCGACAACGTCAAAACCCTATAACTTAAGTTCTGTGGTAAGCAGGCAGACAATTTTACCCTTATTGCATTCCTTGGTGTCATAACCCAATGGCATTTCAGCGAGTTTCCTGCAGCAAATTTTTTTTGAACCTCTTCACAAGATACATGCATAAAAATTACACAAGTACTCCAGGAGTTGTTTTATATGAAATTAAACGACATTTAGAATCGGCAAGACCAGGCTCCCATCTTATGTTAGTTTTAGTGATTTGCGATAGGTGGCGGGAACATTGGCTGAAATCTGCGGGATATGCGAAGTCTGCAGCTTGGATGCTCGAAAACGGCACAAGTCTTTCTCTGTGCCCCACCGTGCTTCAAGACATTACTTGAAAACGTGAGGGGCAAAAAAAATTTCAATTTGACAGCGAGTTCTGTTTGTTTCGCATAGTAAACTCTTGCGTTCATTTTTGGCGAAAGAACTCCCCAGGGTATGTGCAGCAAGAAGAAATTGCTCAGTTTAGGGGTTAAAAAGGGGTCGAGTCGGCAAGTTTTCTGTTGCATGTCCTTTTTTTTTTCCATTGTATTTGTGTGTAAGACATTAGTGTCCATACATCACTGCGTGCAATTTGCCCATGCCCAGTAAGTAATTATTGAATTTCTTCCCTCATGAGGTTGCAATGTCAACAGCTGAATGGCGGTTATGATGATTGCTCGAGGCTCACAAAGACTGTAGCACAGTCTCTCTTTTATCATTTTAGTTTGCTCCAACTCTCACACTTGCCTGTATGTACCAGGAGCTGAAATGATGCTGGGTGAACAAACAGCAATTTTATTTAAGTTTTTGTGTGCCTCGCTTGATCCCAAACCTACTCATGCCATGACAACTACCTTGGCCATTTAAACTGGATCATTTTGAGAAGAAATTCAGTTATAGGCAAGTTCTGCATTCAAATTGGGCAAGTTCCACATTGTGATCTATGCTTACTAATGCCCTGTGTGTCATTTCAAAGGAAGAAGAGCAAAATATTTGTTGTCTCATCTCCTTTAATGCCAAGTCCTGGGTTGTGCTGTGTATGCACTGACAAGTGAGCCTAGCATATGCACATAGGAGATGTAAGTTTGTGCTTAAGTTTATGCTACGTGCACATGGAACAGGATGACTGCTGTCTTTCAAAACCTTGATGGATGTGTGAGGATATTGTCTTTCCTGCCTGTGTTCGAGTGTAATCTAGGAACCTTGTAGACCAGCCATTCTTTCAGAATTCAATGCTGCTGAGTTCCACTAAGTGTTAGTGCTGCCTGCAAAAGAGTCGCGAGGTTTTGGTGATGTCCACCACAAAGCGCGCTTACCAGTGAGTGCATTCAGCAAGCTTGCTTCGCTCGCTCTTCAGCTTCTGGAGTGAACTCTGTTGCAGCTGTAGTGAGGATGCCCGTGTACCATGGTATTTTATAGATACGTTTCGGTACGAAGTTCGCATTTGGTCTTCTTCGTGAGAACTTTTCTGTGAGCATTGTACTTGTCACAGCTTGCTAATAATGGATTACTATATAACCAGGGTACTATTAGTGCACTCATTTGTCATCCGAAAAGAGGACTGCGGAGTCGTGTTTCTTGTACGTGCTTTCACTAAAGGTGGAGTGTGTTCGTGTGCTGCCACCTGTGAACTGCAAAATGTAGTGCACTTGCAAGCGTTCACGCCACTGTAAAAGGTTGCTGTGGTTGACTTTGTGCGCTGTTGTCCTGACCGAGGATTGTGCCTGCGTCTGAGTACTTGTTCAGCAAGAAATTCTGCCAACACACAGTTTAGCTAAGGGCCAGATTCTGTCAGCTTATTGTCACGGCAAGTACAAAGCGTGGGTGGATAGATAGTTTAGCAGTTTATGGTTAAAGCTGTTGATTGTTCAATGACTCATTTTTGGCCTTGCTGCACCTCATTTATGTCTTAATCGAGCTCAAAACTGCAGTGCGCTTGTGACCTGGTAAATCTGGACACAATCCACCTTTTTTCGCACGTCCGCTTTGCGAATGTGTGCGTCTCTTCCTCCAGCTCTACTGGTTGAAAACATACTGCTAGCACCCGCTGTGCAGTTCATGTTAGCGACAGCCACGTCCGACAGGTGGTGCCAAC
Organism: Amblyomma americanum; assembly: GCA_030143305.2. Taxonomy (NCBI): domain Eukaryota; kingdom Metazoa; phylum Arthropoda; class Arachnida; order Ixodida; family Ixodidae; genus Amblyomma; species Amblyomma americanum. The sequence goes on from JARKHS020004947.1 coordinate 38,462, forward strand.
TATCAAGCCCACACTTTCCACTTCGCAGGTATTGTCGGCACCTCGTGAAACCGTATTGCACCTGCGTCTACCATGTCCATTTGTTCTCAGCCAGTAGCAGACGAATTTTTGCGATTTACCCAGAGGGCACCACATGTTGTGAAAGGGCGGATTCAAGGGATAAATCACTTCTGTGTTTCGGTATTTCTTAACAGTGGTTGAGGTGTATTGTGTTAAATTGTGTAATGGCCATGGCAATTCCGGATGCGGATTGTGCTCCATTTGTGTAGTGTGCAGGCTCTATCCGTGCATCTGAAATCGCAGCACAAGAAAGGTGGTTGTGTGATGACCATTACATGTTAGGTTCTGCTGCCAAGGGTATGAGCCTGACTTTGTCATACTCCTGCAAGACTTGTTATGGGATGCTGTTCTGATTTTCCTCACATATACAGCAGTTATCACCTGTCATTGGTTGCCGCATGGAATAGTTTTATTTGAAATAGCGCTGAAGACTACCATACACCACGATGAAAAAAAATCCCCCTGTGCATTGGTTTTGATGACTTTTGGCTTTCTTGTTATCTATAAAATAGGATTAGTCTCTACAGATGGAAAACGTTTTCCAGCTAAGTATGGACTTGCTTGTTCATGTAGCTGGAAACGGACTTTTGCGGTAATGGGAACAGGGCCCATCTGGAATGTGTGCTGCATGTTGACTGCACTGTTTTTGGGTGTGGAGGGCAGAGCTCTACGACAAAGAACATCACAGGACAGTGGATAAACGTGGTTCCTGTTCATAGCATTTTGTCTCATTGAGCTGTGCTGTCTTCATCCTGGGGCACTGCAATTTTGTATTTGTGAGTATTCACCATTGCAGTCATTCTGTGGTGAAGCATGTGATGGGGGCGTTTTGTTGGCGAATGTGAACGTCTCTTCACTGGCCAGCATCGCTGTTGTGTGATTCATGGTCTTCCCGGGTTTTCACCGTACAGCACCTAGAGACAGGGTTTAAGATGAGTTTCAGGGAGTGAAGTTGAAAGCGAGGAGAAACTCTTAATCATCTCATCTGCTGGGTTGTCAGTGGTGTTGCAGTTGGTGTGTGGTGGAGTGTAAACTTGCTGTGTTAAGTGCTTGTAAGCGTGTAACACTGTTATTGATGTCGCACAGAAAAGTCCTTTGTCTCTGTGGCGGCCACAGCGATAACTTAACTGACCCCCTCTCTGCAGACTGTGTCAAGTTTGGGCACTGTTGTCGTCGACGGCGTGAGCTACCCGCGCTACCCAGTGCCCGACGTCTCGACCTACCGGTATGACGAGAAGTCTGGCTACTACTATGACCCCTCGACGGGGCTTTACTACGATGCCAACTCACACTACTACTACAACTCCGAGGCACAGCAGTACATGTACTGGAACAATGAGAAGCAGACCTACTTGCCGGCACCCACATCCACAGCCACCACCACCACAGCCGCCACTGGTGACCAAGCAGCCGGTAAGTGACCGCTGCATATTTTCGGACCCTGTTGTGACAAAGATAATGCCAGTTGTGGTGAAAAAGCATCGTTTTGATGAGGAGACGTGATGTGGGCACGGCATGTGGGCTAGTGTCGTGGAGCTGCAGTTGAGTTGTGAGAGACTGTGCAATTCAGGGATTTGTATGAAAGGGTTCCTGCTACGGTTAAAGGCTATCGAGCACTTAGCCTTTGACCGTAGCAGGAACCCTTTCATACGGCTATCGAGCACTCATGCTGTGTACAAGTTCTCGAAAGCGAGCTGTTAATTTACAAATAATTTTGAAAAATTCCCTGCCTTCAAGGAGCCTTAGGAGCCCGGTTTGGGAACCTCCTTGTCTCTGCATGTGTTATGTGTTTTGATGTGCTAGCGAGATGAGATGTGCATGTGGATTTGTAGTGTCCTTTTATTTCTCTGATTGTGGTGGGTGTACCTGATGCTATTTTGTCAACCAGACAAGTCTCCATTCAGACCTCAGTTTCTTAGCCCTCTTGTTTGTTTACTGTGACCATTTGTGCTCTGCAAATATAGTATCAGCTACTCTTCCTGAACCTAACAACGTAGCCCGTTCACTGTGGATAGGACACCTGCTTTTGATGACTTGCCAAGAGCAGTAGACCTGTCATAAGACCATTTGGGAACAGTGTAGAGGGTAGCTAATTTCTGAAACCATCTGCTTAGCTGAAGAAAATCTGGCAGTGCCTCGCATTTTTAACGTGACGGCGTTAAGGGTTCCGTGCCACAAAAGGCTGGCGTCATCGGCGGCATTGGCCATGAGCGAAAAACGCTGACGGAAGCAAAGAATTAATAAAATTCAGAAACGGGTCAAAGAATGTTCGCATTGATGCCAAATTTTTCAAGGAGGTTCCTATAACCAAACGAAAGTTACACGAAAATTGGGTGAGTTTGGGTTCGGGTGGGAATCGAACTTAGGATGCTTGGATTGCGAGACAGGCACGCTACCCATAAGCCACTTAGGCTCGTTGGTTCAAGCTGAATAAAGGTGGACCTAACGAATGCGTTGTGGCCCTTGACTTAGTGAAGTGCCTTAGAGACGTGTACCGATGTGTAATTGAGCAGGCGATGCGAACAGCACCCCATAACTCAGTTGCAATCTACTCTTAAAGGCGAAGCTTAAGTGTCCCCCTAGTTTGTTTGTTTTTGCATATTTATCCTTCAAATGCCTTGTGACGAAAAATGTCAGTCAGCACCTCTTGCCATTGTTTACTCGTGTTCCTGAGGAAGTGAGAACTGTCAGAATGCTCTGTAAGTGGTGTGCAGGCTTATCGACTGCATTAATAGAAATTTTTTATTTGCTTGCTTGGCAGCAGCCGCGGCGGCTGGAACCGCGGCAGCTGGTGAAGCCGCCGATGCCAATGATAAAAACAAGGGAGCGAAGGCCAAAGACAAGGAGGATAAGGTCAAGATTGCCAAGAAGATTGCCAAGGTAAGCCTGTCTTGTGTCGTCATTTTTAGCCCAGGGGTGGTATAATATAACGATTCCCAAACCTAATCCATGCCATTCATTGGCTGGAAGTGACACCACACCCCACGTTTGCTCTTGGTGATTGGCTGGAGACTAGGCTGCGGTGTCACTTCAGCCAGTGATGAAGGGTGGGAATTTCAAAAATGAAATTGATTCGGGAGGAAATCGTTATATTATACCGACCCTGGCTTACTGAGAAGCTGAGCCACACCAGTGCATGCATTTACTCCCCCTGCATAGCGTAGCTTGTTGCCCCAGCCATTTTATTATCGACTGTGCATGTTAGAGGTAAGGTCACTCACTTGCAATTCAGCATTGCTCTGACCAGCTGGAATAATCAGTGGTCTTATTCAAATTATTCTGTCAGCTCTTTTTGATGTGCTGTTGCATTGTGTTTCCTTACACAGTGTAACACAGCCGTGGTATCTAATCACTCTCGTAATACAGTGGAATGCTAGTCAACATGGCGTTCACAGAATTTGTGTTGACGAATCTGCATGGGTTGAATGGGGTCTGTGGTGTTCTTATTGTTCTTGTTGGTGCCTGTGGGAAACTAAATGGTCCGGAGGTGTCCGGCTTGTAAGAGCAGTCAGCTTGCCTGCGCTTACCTGCACAGAATTTGCAGAAGTGACGTGATTTGATTTGAATGGAGTGCATACTGTAGGCATGATGGTGGCGAAGAAGGCAGTGTTTTGTTGTGGGATGGGTTGGAGGTGGCTGGCTGGAAACGCATCAAGCGTCTACCTTCACTGGATGCCATGTTTTATTGGAACCTTAGCTTGCTGAAGTAATGTGGTGCCATTGCTAGCCCCAATCTGGGGATGCATTCATAGAGAGGTCAGCGGAAATAGCTTCTCTGAATGGATCAAAGCAGTGACGTGGTGGGAAGTTTGAACCCTGTGGCTCACACCTGTGGGTGGTGTGTGTCCATGAAATGTAAACTTGAGATCATAGAACTGAAACCTTCTTGGAAAAATCATGGAACATACAAGACCATTCTGTTTTCTGAGTGATGGCCCTCATTCGCATCGCATTACATGGGATACGGCTTTGTGATTACCGCTGTGTTCTTTCAAGACGGCAGACATCTAGGTGGGTCTTCCAGTGGGCTGAACAATCTGGGAACAGCTCTCAAGTGCTCTTCCAGGAAGTGCTTTTCCAAGGCAGAGCACGCAGCCTCCAGTGGTGAACAGGAGCTTGTATTGCAGTTGTTCATTGGGTGAGCAGGAATCGTCCCCATGTTTACAGTGGAGGAAACTTGTGGGGTGGCATTCTTGCTGCCGTTGTGCAACCAGTCTGCGCTCCATTTATGAGGGAACAGTCAAGACTGGAGAAAGTTGTGGGCAGAAGAGCATTGTAGTATTAAGTTTTTCACTCCTGCTCGCTGAATGCTTGTAACATTTCACTGGCACAGGGAAGGTAACCTTGCTTCTGCGCCCCCATTGCCATTTGCAGTAAGGGCTTTCAAAACCGTTCAGGAGCGACGACTGCTGCAAACGAACCGAAGTCACACTGGTCACTGTTTTGTGCGACAGGCTGTAACTTTGCTGTATGCAGAATCCTTAGTTCCTTCTTTCACACTCTTCATATTTGATGCGGCTCTCTCATCTCCTTCTCCTTTATATCCCCCAACCAGTGCAGGGTAGCAAACCGGTACCTTCTATTCGTTAACCACCTTGTATTTCTTTGAATCCTGGTTGATCCGTCAAGCCCTGCTTTGCTGCGTCCGTTGCACAGTGCCACTTGTTTGCCCCAGACTGCTGTCCAAGTGGCATGTGTGCGTGCTTGCTGGTCGAAATTATTCCGGAGCCCTCCACTACGGCACCTCTTTCTTCTCTTCTTTCACTCCCTCCTTTATCCCTTCCCTTACGGCGCAGGTTCAGGTGTCCAATGATATATGAGACAGATACTGCGCCATTTGCTTTCCCCAAAAACAATTATTGTAGCGATAGCTACATTACAGTAGCATTTCGAGCCTTCAGCGTGGCGGTGGCGGCGCCACCACCCTGTGGCTGCGCCGCCATGCTGTCACGTGGTTGGTCACGTAGTGCGGAGCAGCTGCCGGCTGCGCGGCGCCGGGGCTAATCACGTGGTTCGTCACGTGGTTGGTCTCGTGACCAAGTTCCACTCGGCCAGCTGTAGCTATCGCGTCACTCCAGGTTTAATCAGAGCTAAACCACCGCCAATTTTTATTATTATTATTGCTTGCATGCGTGAACCGTTGTTCCTCATGTGTGTGCAGGACATGGAGAGGTGGGCCAAGACGCTCAACCAGAAGAAGGAGAATGCCAAGCAGGGCCTGGTGGCCTCCGCCCAGAGCCTGGCAGACGAGCGGCAGTCAGCGGCGGCTGACGCAGGCTTCGCCATCCTCGAGAAGCACCAGGCCACAGCGCCCGTGGACCGTCTCGCCTTTGGGGGTAGCCTGCTGCAGCCCAGTGTGCCTGAGAGTCCCCTGGCTGTTGGTGAGATGCCCCTGTCTTCTTGTCTTGGCAAACAGGGACAGAAAGCAGATATTAGGAGCAGCAATGTTTCACTCACGGGCTTTTACTTAATCGGCCTAAATAAAAGGGTCTCGTGTGACACTTGGGCCGAATGGTTCTGCAAACGAGACGACTTAAGGTTGCCAAAAAGAGTGATGTGTGAGCAAGCTGGTGTGGCAACATTTTGGAAGATGTAAGAGCATGAAGTTGGGTACCCGTCTTATTGCTGTTTTACTTTGTGCTGTTTGATCTTCGAGAATGGAGCTCGTCATTAAGGGCTTGCTCATTGAAATTCCACTGCACTCGTCTACCTTCGTAGATGCTTCCAAAGCCGACAGTGACGGGCTTTGAATGCGCAGGCTCCTTTTCCAAGCCATGTAACCCTAGCAAGCCGAGCACCAGGCTGGGCCATAGCTTGTACCCATTTTGAGGAAATTGGTGGGTAACCGGCGCGAGTCGAACCCACCACCTCCCAAAGCCGAGGCGGGTGCTCTACCTTTAATCAGCCTTGCTATGCACGCCATGCCAGATACCTTGATGCAGGTAGAGTCACTGGTGGAGCTGCTATTGGAAGCATGTGGTGCCACGCACTGCTTTGCGCTGAACAGAACGAGATGGCTTGTGAAATGATCAAAGAGCGGCAGCTTCTACTACACTTATGTTTGTTCTGTATATTCTTCAGCGACAAGTTAGCACTTCGTATTCTCTATAGGTTTTGTGTCTGAGCATCCTCTGGTTCACTGTGCAGGAATTCTGAGCCTGTCTCTTCAGTATAGCTTTTGCCAATGATACTAAACAAGGTTCATTATGTTCAGCTGCTGTATTTTTAGTCTGTCCACCATTCTGGGCAGGCGTGATGTTCGGCGAGGGAGTAGCTCAGGGAGTAGCCCAGAGAAGCACACAAGATGAGAAGACTGGGCGAACTTGTGCGCTTCATTTTTGCAGCTCACTTTTGGCTTTGAACAGGGTCAAGTATTGAATATTGCCTCCTGCTTGTGTGGCACCACTTTCCGCAGCGGGCGTAACCGGTGCGCGCGAGACAATGCTGGTGCCCGAGTACGGGGGTGGCTCGGACTCAGACTCGGAGGCAGAGGCCGGCGGGGACGAGAGCCACCTATTGGACTGGAACAAGCTGGCATGCCTGCTGTGCAAGCGCCAGTTCCCCTCCCGGGAGGTCCTGTCCAAGCACGTCCAGCTGTCGGGACTACACAAGGTGTGCACGCACGCTTCGGCATTCTGTGGCGAAAAGCAAGGCTTTGCCCAGCTTTAGCACACCAGCTGTCATAGCCAGATTTCCTTTCCCCTTCCCAGATATTGCCGCGAATCTTTGCAGTGTTTGTTCCTTCTTCAAATCTGCCGCCACGCCACTTTATCGCTTTGTTTGCAACGCAAGACGCGACCAGATTTATCTCGATTGATCGTATCCTGGCAGCGCTGATTCTATGTTGTTCCGGAATGTTCTAGTAACTTTGCACGCTTTATCTCGAAAGTTCGCTATCAGCTTTAAATTGAGCACGCCCGACAGCGGCGGGGATTCTGTTCGACGACTGCCGAGCACGCTTGTCGCTTCGCCGCCGCCGAGTGATTCAGTTCATCGTGGGCGCAAGTCAGCCCAATAAACAGTTTTCTTTTAGAAGACCTTTTTTCCGTCTTCATTGCTCGTTCGACTGCCGTCACCACTACGTGACAACATAGTGGTCATCCGAACGAATGGTGTCGCGACATCATGTAACTCAACTGTGCTTCGTTTCTTACATTGCAGTCAACGCTGCCAAAGCTAGTGCGCCTGTTTGCGCAGGCTAAGTCTGTGCTCAAAAAGTAGTTCACCGTACAACCAAAGTGAACACAGGCATATTTCGTTGCGATAAATTTTAAGTGCCGTGACTGGCAACCTCATAGACTCTTCCGATATTCCTGTCCTGTGACTCACCGAGACTTTGAGAGGTAAGAATCACATGTGGCGATACGACACGTGGCAGGTGGGGCCTGACTCTATTCATGTATAAAAAGTAGTTCACACTCAGTGAAAATAATAGCCAGAGGGCCCAAACACTGAGCGCTTCACATCTTCAACCATGATACCCAATGCTAGCACTTTGGTTTATACCGCACTTTGTCTCCGTCCAAACACTCACTGAGGATTCGAGAAGAACGAATCGAATGATATGTGGCGGAATAAGATGATTTTGTGGGTGCAATATTTCAGCAGCCTCCGCAACTTTGACTGCTATGTATGAAACGGAGTATAAGAAGTCTGGTGTTCCCCCAGAACAGCCAATGCTGAAGCTCGTGTCCCGTGAATGCACACATGGGAACTTGTTTGTTCTGCATACTCTTTGTGTGCTCTGGTCCGCTGTCCTCTGCATTGTTTGCTACTGCGTCTCAGTTGTAGTTGCTGCTGGGCAGAGTCACTGTCGCATGTTTCTGGGCAGCAGAGCTCGAAAGTGTCATCACGTAAATGGGTGTAATCACTGGTTTTATTCATTGGTGGGAGTGCATCATTCTTGCGCAACTTCTCTCTTTTTTTTTTTTCTGCAGCAAAACCTGGAAACACTTCGACTCTCGAAAGGCGGGGGTGGCGCAGAGGGCCAAGTAAGTGTTTAAGCAATGTTTCCCTCTGTTTCATCTGCCTGTAAGGTGTTGCTTACTGCAGTGTCAGCCGTGTATTAGTGGACTGTGAATAGAGCAACACTTGCGTTTGGGCTAGTGTGTCTGCCGTACTTCCAAGAACCAGCACTGAGAAACACAAAACAGGCAGAGAAGAAACGGTTATGAAATGGACTGAGCTGTGCAGTTCATCACCTCAGCCGGTTTCATCCCTCCTGTTCCTGTCTGTTGTGCTTGGCTGTGCTGATTCTGGGAAGACTTGAGAATATTAAAGTTCTTTTGAATTTTTTAGGAACTTTTTATCGTTGTGAAATTTATGAAGAGTTTAAACATGTTTTGTGTTAGTCGTTCATGTTGTTGTCATTTCTGGCCCTGAATGTTATGGGCACTTAGCATAGGAAAGTGTGGACACTGATGTCTTCCATCATTTCATGGTGAAAGGCGTCAGTGCCACACTTCTTGAGCACCTGTCAAGAATCGCACGTCAGGCCATGTGATTCTTGACAGGTGCTGCATGCCAGCAACCCGAGCAGCGTGCTGTGTGTTTTTGGAGAGGATAACAAGCTGGCGGGCAGCATTGAAGCATTGCTTGGATGTGTAAAGCGTGCACTTATGTTTCAAAAACTTTGAATCGGGTACTTGAGTCACTTGTACCCTTATGACTGCTTGGAACTGCCACAATGTGGCAATAATACGGTTGCCCTGCTGCACACTTTGTTGCTTTTCTTTTTTCTCAATTCAGCATCTAAGACTCATGGTAGCAGACAAGTTCATTATGCAACATTGATGTGTGAACAGCATCAACCGCACCACTTCCTCACACACGGCCAAGCAAAAGTAAAAAAGCTGAAAAGAGGCATAGTACTTTGTGTTACATACAGCAACGATCACAAATGACTGTAAAGCTGTAGCACACTATCATCTGGGTGTGCAATAAGACTGCACACTTTGAAGCTCTCGTAGAACAAGTTTTGTGTTGAGATGTAAGAGGCATTTTGGAGGTGGCTCAAAAAAAAGTGGAGGTGAAAAAAATAAAATTGTTTTACTTGCGTGCTTGTGAGGATGTACTCATGTGTAAGGGTTGCCTGGGTGGCCGCTGTGGGGAAGCGCATGTGAGTTGTTGTGGAGGGGCAATCTCAGGGAGTGACTGTATTGTCTCTGCTCTTTGCCACAGGCCTATCGAGACAGGGCCCGGGAGCGGCGGTTGAAGTACGGCCAGCCTGAGCCACCCCAGGGCAGTGGCACCCTGCGGGAAAAAGTGGCCAGGCCTACACCGGCGATCCAGTGAGTCCTCCCAGCACCCTTTTGTTTTAGGATAGTACTATAGTGGGGTGGTTCCGAATGGACAGGACTTGGGTGCAGAGGGGAGGGAAGCCGCGTGTCACTGCTAGTCACTGTGTTTCTCCTCCTCCCCCTTGGAGACTTAAGGTGCAGTAGGCAGTAAAGTGACAAGCAGGGGAGACTGGAGGGAGGTGTGTAAATGGTTTGTTCGTGACAACTAAATAGGTGAGGAAGTGGGGCTTCTTATAATGAGGCGATCAACCCTATTAAGGGGGGACGCGGGGATCAGATCGCGAAAATCGCGGAAAAAATCGATTTTTGGAAAACGGCAGATTCGGATTCTGCATTACCTTTTCTATCACAGCTAAAAAAATTTCCGCCGAAAACAGTCTCTAAGCGTACCTAAAAAATATTTTTCTGACCGCGGGTCGCAAAAAACTGGCCAAAATCCGCGCAAAAACGGCCGATTTCAGAGCGCGATACCGCCGCACCTTCACCGCCGCCTACGGCAAGTTTGGTGTCACTGGAAAGCTTGCTTCACCGCGGTTCTTCTCCCAGTGGAACCACGTGTCTACGATAAAAAATAAATGCGCAGACGTGAAAAATACGAGGGCACCCGCGAAGTCGCAGCTAGGCGCCGATTGGCCGCGCCAGTCACGTGGTGCTCAGCGCGCCCTGCGATTGGCTGCCGAAAGGCATGCCGCTTCTCCGGTTGTCTGCTGCGCGCGCGCTTCGCGAAAACGATAGTTTGCGATTCAACTCGTGCTGTCCGTTCTGCATTTTCGTCAACTCATCTGCTGCGTGTGGTTTCGTATGTGAGCCCGCGATGGAGCGTCGCACGGGCCAGAAGTACAGGACGAAGTATGCTTACGGGAAGCGTAAGCGCAAGCCTCCTATTCCAAAACAGAAGCGGCCAGCAGCAACTGAATCGCACGAACGGAGGTCCGCTCCGATATCCAGTCACGCCGATGTGTCGTCGGAAGCAAGCCTGCCCTTGGAATCAGCGACCAGCAGTGAATCTGGGGGCCTGGCGCCGTCCGCTAGCCATGACATCGCAGTGCAGTACCGACCCGGACACAGTTCCGTTTTTGCGGCGGCGAGTGGCGGTGCGGTGCCGGTTCAACGGGATGACGGCGAAGTTTTGCCTAAGCAGAAGCACACCGTTCAGGTGCACCTGCCCTCGGAATCAATAACCGGCAGTGAATCTGTGGGCCTGGCGCCGTCCACAAGCCGTGACATCGCAGTGCAGCACCGGCCCGGGCAAAGTTCCGTTTTTGCGGCGGCGAGTGACGATGCGATGCCAGCTCAACGGGATGACAGCGAGCTTTTTCCAAAACAGAAGCGCACCGTTCAGGTGCACCTGGAACCACGTTTTGTGACCTTGGAAGCAGCTGAGGAGCAAGCGTGCAGCGTCCGTGCTACACTTCGCGCGGTGTCGTCAACGGAGCGCAAGTTCGGGTTCGCGCGGCAGACAGAGGAAGAATCGGCCCCAGATGAAGATGAATTCACATTAATTCAAGCTAGTGTAATGAATTCGATAATAGGGTCTTTACTGTGCCCAAAGTGCTCTAAGAAGAGGTTGTCAGTGAAGCACGAGACTAAACTGGGCCTAGCAGTAAAATTGGTGCTTTCCTGTGGTGCTTGCGGCCCTATTGCTTCACATTGGTCATCAAAAAGGAAGTCTGAAGGAAGGACTTTTGAGGTCAATATAAGAGCTATGCAAGCCATCAAGACCATTGGAAAAGGGCCCACTGCCCTGAACGACTTCTGGGCCACAATGAACGTCTCACATCGTGGGCTGCATCAAAAAACCTATCAGGGCCACCTAAAAAAATTGTTTAAACCTGGAGCAGAGGAAGCTGCACAAAACATTTTTGCAGATGCTGTACTTGCTGTAAAAGACGTCTACAGCAAGATGCAACCATCCAGCCCAAGTAACATAACAGTTGTGTATGATGGCACTTGGCTTACACGAGGCCACAGCTCTCACATTGGTGTAGGATGTATTATCGAATTTTATACCGGGCTTGTGCTGGATTGCACCGTACTGTCAAATTTCTGCCTAGGGTGCTGTCAGCAACCAGCGGAGAGTGACCCTAGCTATGGCACTTGGATTGAGCAGCATCAGTGCCAGAAAAACACAGATGTTGCCTCAGGTCAGATGGAGGTGGAAGCTGCACTAATACTTTTCAGGCGTTCTTTCAGCAGCTATGGCCTTCGCTACACGAATGTCATATGTGATGGTGACAGCCGAACATATCTTGCACTCTGCAAAGATGAGGTATACGGCTTCATACCCCTGACTAAGGAGGACTGCATAAACCATGTGCAGAAGAGGATGGGCACTGCACTCCGCACACTGGTTGCAAGAGCAAAGAAAGGGGAGCCATTGGGTGGGAAAGGTGGACTCACGCAGGACCTAATTAAAAAACTGACCAATTACTATGGTTTAGCCTTGCGCAGAAACACCGAAGTCAGTGACATGCAAAGGGCCGTGATGGCCACATTGTACCATGTGACATCTACAGATGACGAGCCTCATCATGAGCTGTGCGTACAGTTGGTGCAGACATAGGTCAGCACAGGCCAAAATGGAGCCACCACCGCCTCGTAAGTACAAGCTACCAAGACGTGTAGCAGAGGCATTGCTACCTGTCTACCAACGCCTGTCTGACCCGCAACTGCTGGAGCGTTGCAAGGGCAACAAGACGCAGAATGCTGCAGAAAGCTTACATTCTGTCATCTGGTCAATGATTTCCAAAGATCAGCATGCTTCATTGTTTGCAGTGGAGACTGCAGTCCATGAAGCAGTTGCACGCTACAACTTTGGTAACTTGCGTGCCTACACTGAAGTATGCAAGTCTGTGGGCATCAAACCCGGTAGCCTTGCCCTTGAGAGAGCTCAGGAGAAGGACAAACAAAGAAAAAGAAAAGCATGCAGTGCAGAAAAAAACGAAAGAGCAAAGGCATAAGAAGACCCCTGCAAGCAAAGACACCAAGTATTACAGCCCTGGGGCATTCTGAAGAACATGTGGCGGCTGTGCAACTTTAGAGCCAGTTTTCTCAGAAGTGAGTTTTGAGCCGACTGTCCTGCTTGCAGAAAGCATAGAACAACTATGCCTTGTCGGATTTGCATGAGGTTTATTGCGTTGTATTTCTTAGTAAATTCTCTGTGCAGGGACATTCCTATATTTTTTAATAACTATCTCATTTTTTTACTGCTTAGCTAAATTAGCGCGTTGATAACGACCTCATTTTTCAGACATGGATATGTTGTCCTATGTAAAAAAAATGAAGAGTGATAAAATTATTTGGAGAATGTCACTGCATGAACTATTCATTTTGCTAAAATATAAAAGCAACTGTGGGCTTCTACCATGTTTTTTTGTCATGCCAGGCTTTCTGCAAGTTGAGTGCAAATAAAAATTTGTAATATCAAAACTACTCAAGATATATCAATGAAACTTTGTATTTAGTCATTCTGCACACTTTCCAATAACCATGCCAAATTTCATTGCTCTACTACAAAAAATAAGGAAATTGACTCCGATCCCCACCTCCCCCCTTAACTAGAGGTGCGCGAATGTCAAATTTGTGGTTAAGCGAATGCAGTTAGTAAAAATTGGTTGCTAGTCGAATATTTACGGATATTTTTGACTGTCAATAAGGTAAATTTTCTTTTTAGTTCCTTTTCCTGCCCATTCTACTCCGTTGTTAGGGTAGCCTCTTGTGCCGGTTGGCGGTGCAGGCGGGGCACTGTTATTTTTTCTTTGCTCTTCTGGCCGTTCCTAACATGTCAGTACAGCTTATTTTCAAATAGTTTCCGATATCGGTACAGATAGTTTAAACTAGAAACCAGTGCGTTACAAATTTTGTTTTCACCCATTGTGAGTGTAATTTAGCGTACTAGTAAGTGCTGTGCCCTCTTCTGTGTTGTAGCTTGCTAGCGCTTGAAGTATTTCACAATGAACGTATACCAACTTGCTCAAATTTCTGTCCTGTTATACCTGTAAGACCCACAAGGCCTTAATTAGGGGTGGGGTTATCACGTAATGTCAACAGTGGTAACACTATGACAGTTTGACTGGATGTTTACATGACAAAAGAGCTTACTAAATGCTGTCATTGAGCACTGTAAGATGGTCAGATATTTTCTTATTTTCTTACCGGAGGAGTAATGTCAGTGGTTGAATAGTGGAGGGGCAAGGCACAGAGTCATGTTGTCAAAATGTAATGACTGCTCGTGAAATGGACAAAAGTGCGGCAGCTTGAGCTACAACGGGAGTGGGACCGCCCCATTCACACTTTCTCGCCTGCCTGAATGCTAAGTGCCGCCTGTGTAATGCTGCTCCAAACGCAGTGTTCACGACTACACGTAGTCGCTTAGCTTTTGCAAGCTTGTTTCGCCACACTGTAAGCGCCTTGATGTGTCCAAACACTGTCTCAAATTCAAGGCATTGAAATGAAACCATGCCATGTAGTTTGCATGGTTTTATTTTCCCTTACGCATGGGTTATGTGTAAGGGTGTGAATCGAATAGTAAACGCTATTTGCAAACTATTCGAAATGCCGTATATTCACTCACTCCTACTTCATTGAAGGGTGCCTTTAAAAAGTCATGCAAATGGTGTGTCTGCTGAACCTGCAGATCAAGTCTAACTTGGCAGCATCATGCCTGCAAAGTCTTTAAGTAGTTTTTTTTTTATTTCTTTTGTAGCAAAGTGCAGTGCCGGTGTCAGCACAGTATTGCAAATTTAGAGGCGTTTTTCAGATCGTTTGCTCACACAAGTGAACGTGGCTAGTGTCTCTCAGTTATGCAGTGATGGGGCAGAGTGCTTGTGATTCCACTGTGGGTGGTAGTCGGTGATATGGGGCACAGGGCTATGAATTGTGGTTAGGTAAGAAAGAGCGTGGGTAAACTTGAGAATTTGAAAGACGTCCCGCTGCGCTGAATTAGCACCCCTGCTTATGAGCAGACCTTTCTGAGCTCTGTGAGTACACCCAGTGTTGGGCACCATGCCATAGCAAGTCTTGCCCTGATTATTGTGACCTCACTGATGGCAAGGTTTCAGCATAGTTGTTAAAATGGAATCCATTTATAAAGGAAACCAGATGTGACAGTGCGATTTCTTATTTCTGCTGACTTTGTTACATGTAGGCTACTGCACTGTGAAATGGTTTCCTTGTGCAGAATGTAAGCACAAAGCGCATGCAGATGTATGCAGTTATGCATACGTTTTTATCATATACCATTCACAGAACTGCTTTGAAACCCAGTTGTTCCCTGTGGACATTTCGCGTTGGTAGAGCAGATCCAGGTGCCATATAGGTGTGGCAAGTACAAACTGTTACTGTTTATTGTCATTAACTTCAGAAGAACTGAAATGAATTACTTGTTTTAGGTTTTCATTTAGCTCTTGAACTGTTACACCTATGCATTTTTGTTACTGCGTCTGTTTCGTGATTTTTGTTGCCAATTGCCAGTCTTGGAGTTTGTGATCCATGCTTATTTTGCTGCTCACGGATGTTGTGATGGTTGGCTAACCTCATAGTATTGGCCAGATCATAGTAGGAAGTTCTACGACCGATATGATGAAGGAGCTGTGCAGTTGTGCGGTGCATTCCTGCACTGGGTGACTGTTGGTATGCGTTAGACACTAATGTCTTCTTTCTCTGTCTGCTGCTACCAAGGAGCTACGAGGAGCCCACCAAGCAGGGCATTGGTGAGGACAACATAGGCAACAAAATGCTCAAGGCCATGGGCTGGTCTGAAGGACAGGGCCTGGGCAAGACCAACACTGGCCCTACGAACATCGTCGAGGTAATGTCTGGCTGCTCTGCTTTATCGCCTTTGCTCCATTTGTTGTTGCACTGGCATGTGGCTGTGTTGTGTAAAGCAGTGGCCTCTCTTGGAGGTACTGGTTAGTTAGTTAGTTATGAAGGGTTTAGTGATGTTCATTCGTGGGCAACAAATGTTGTCGTGGTCTAGACACTGGGGCAAATGTGTGGCAGGCATTCTGCTGTGGCCACAATAGCGAAATCTTTTCGATGATTGCGAGCGAGCTGTGTGATAGATAACTAGGTTGAAAATGTGACTGGAAACAAAGTGCACAGAACTGGCATTAGAGTGGTTTTAATGTTCTTTCTGTCCTCTTTCATTCATGCGTGTCACCTTTAGTGCCACGTGCTCAGGTGCTAAAACGTTATCTTGATACTTGGTTGTACACTGTGTGTTCTTCAGGTGGCTATCTATCTGGGTGCTACTGATTACAGGGGCAAACACAAATCTGAGAGAGGGTCAGCTTGTTTGCTGACCCTCTCTCGGCAGCTCTTGCATCCCCATGTAATGTTAGCCTATGTGTGTCGCCTCATAGAATGCTGCCACAGTGTTATCCGACTTTGCTCAAGAGGCGGAGAGAACACATGCGTGAGTACGTTGGGAGGGGGAGGGGGAGGGAAGACAAGGGAGAAAATGGCATGATGTACAATTGTCGGAAAAATCAGAAATGTTGAATATGTGGGCCTGATCTATATTCCTCGGGAATTCTCAATTTTTTTTAGCCTCAGGGAGCGCAACCAACTCTAAAAGGGAGCGTGTAGACACGCAGCCCCTCAAAAAAAAAAAAAAAAATGCCCATATTCAATTAATGAGGACCAGGTGCATTGTGAAACAGTGCTGTAAGGAATTACAGTACGATTAGTCAAAATGAAACGGAAAGGTGGGAGTTGAGCCATGCGTGGATGTAGGTGCTCGGAGAACCCAAAAACCACACCAAGGAAACTTTCGAAGGAGCCAGCTTTCATGCTTTGTACTGTATTTGCTTGCATAATGAAGGCACATATTCAGCAAAAAAAAAAAAAATAATAATAAAAAACCAAGAAAAAACAAAACGCCAATTGATAAGTGCATTAATTGCGCAGGCCAAAACATACATTGTGGGGAAATTTTAATTTTCTGAAATTTGATTGGTTAATCCAGTGGAGGTTCATATTAGGTGAATGTGTTGTGTGTATAAATATTGTATTTGATGGGCAGTCTTGTGTCATAAATAAAGGAGCTATACTACTCATTAAGATCACCCAAAACATATGGCTACAGAGGAGAGTTCTTGTGATAGTATACGTGTGTTTAGTGTAACGGGTAGGAAGCAGTTGTCTGTTTTGTGCCTCTCCAAGGCTCTGGATTATGGGAGCAGCTTTTGTTGCAACTGAAGCGAACTTTCACTGCGGTACGAGTATAGCAATATAATGTGAATGTGATCGCAGACATCAAAGAGCTTCATGCATAAAAGGTAATCTGTCATGTCATGCTGTAAATATTACCGCGGCGCAGCCGCAGGATCTTCAGGAGGCCACCTACTTCTTATGATTAATCAGCAAAAACTTCAGGCTGCCTTGTGATAGCAATTTGACATATTTTCCATACCCTACACAATTAGCACATGCTTTCGCACTGATAGTCATACCCCGAGGCTACTCGGAGCTTTTCAGTGGGAAAAGTCACTTTAAGGAAATCGGATCAGCACTTTCTTAACCAGCCAACTGTGAACTGGGTGTATTTAAGAAGTCTTGTATGGAATATAGTTACTGCTGCTTTGTGGATGTTATTCCACTGAGCAGAAAGCTTCTCATGTAATGCCACATTGTTTTAGGAAGGCCTAACTTGCAGCAAGTTACAGTAGACTCTCGTTGCTGTGAGCAGGTCTGAATTTGTTTGAAATAATGGGAGCCTTTTTAGTACACCTGATGTTGATGGGACGAAAGTGTCGGTTTGGTTAAACTGGCGGTCTCAACCCTAGCATACTTGTTTCCTCACAGTTGTTTGTGGCGGGCAAGCTGCTAGCAGGTGTTTTTTTGTGCGTGTGTCCTTGTTCGCGATGTGTACAAAGGAAAACACATGCGTGTACGGGGTGCAGGTTCAGCGGAGGGTAGCCAGTGCGGGTCTGGGAGTTCGAGGAGCCACCTATGGGGCCACCGCTGCTAACACCTACAAGGAGTCGGTGAAGAAAGCCATGGCCGCCCGGTACAACGAGCTGAGCTAACTCGATGCTCGTCGTGCCACCTCTGTAATATATGTGTATGTAGAAAGATGGGGTCCACACACATCTGGGCCCTCAGTGCCAATAAAGCAATGGGGTCCAGTCTTATGGCTTGTCTCGCTTTTATGAATGCGGATTGATTCATTGGTTGATTGAACACCATGAACTCTCAGGTACAAGAGGGAATGGTCACATCACTTGTTTCGAGAACTTGCTTGTTTAACAAAGCATATCATCATTTCAAAGCATTTCATTCGATTCACTGAAGCAATTATATCTGCCACTAGTTCCCCAAGTCTTTGAAATGTCCAACTCTCTGAGGTTTCATTGTTGCTGCATAGATAAATCGGTCACGGTCGAAACATTCAGTGGAGCACTCATGGCAATAGTGCCGTGGATCACGTTTACCCTTATGATAGTGGGATGTTCAGCGACCGAAGGGGCAGTACGAAATACTGAAACCAGTGAGTGTTTAGAGACTATGGGCAGGGGTGTGGATGTGTGTTTATGCCGATACACTCTCATTTTAAAGCCGTGGGTAAGCTCTGGAGAATTTTTTTCTGAGTGTGTTGGAGTAGTGATCTGGGGGGTGCATGCAGACATAGATGCCAATGACACTGCCACCTGCACAATTTTGCCAACTGTATCTTGTGCAGCTGCTGCTGAAGAATAATTAGCATGCAGCTTCAGTCCAGTTAGAGGAAAGCAATATTTAATGCAATTTTTGTGCCAGTGTTTTGCCATGCTGTGGCAACACTTTGCACTTCGCACTTAATTGCTGGTTGCTATTTAGTTTTGCGAAATGAACCTTTGTGGTAGTCTAGTAATTTGCTAACTTTTGTTTTGCATATAGTAGCTGTGAGCACGCTTTATCCAAGAGAATCATTGCCATTGAAGGCTTTTGAAATCTTGGAAGAGCTCTATGCTGCTCCATTGTCTGGCCTGTTCACTACGGCCACTGAGAATGCCTGCGCAATAGTGCTCATTTAGTTGGCAGCTGCCGATGGGACGAGCATTGCACAGCAGTTCCGACGTTGCACTGGAGTATGCTTGTTACACTGTTGGTGGATTGTATTTCAGGCTAGCGAGATCACACATCAAAGAAAACACGCAGTGTTCGTTTCTCGTGGCATGTGGCCTCTTCGTGAGCACACTGTCGTTTGTAGCTGTAGCAAGTATATGTGCTCTTCGGCTGACAAGCCATGTGCATTCGTCAAGTGTTGAGAGGTTACAAAACTTCAGCAGATCACAAAAGCAATTTCATTTGCACAGCAGAGAATTTATTTTTGCACTTCCCACCACAGTTTATATACATGGGGGCTGTCGTGCTGTCTCACGAGCTGTTTTTGTTCGAAGACACGGTGCACATCTCTCAATGGCATAGTTACGTGCACTTTACACCGTACACACACGAACACACAAACGAACACAAAGTAACTTGGCCAGGAAAGAAGCATCATTTGTACAGCGAGCAGTTGTTGCTGGACGGTGTCCACTGCAGTTTACAAAACTCAAGTTTCTTGAACATTGGCAGGAGTTCACAGCGTCCTAGAACACCACTGTGTACCGAGGAAGACTATGGGAGCACAGTGGCAAGAAATACCATCGGTCAACAGGTTTTCCGCAGAAAATGGCAACACCTGTGACCAGCGGTTGAACATGGGTTAGTCAACCTCCACAGTGGGCACTGTCCTATCACACAGGTTGTCATCTTTGGCATAGGTCACTGATCCACAGCTCTTAGTGAGCGCACAGCTACTGCACCTTAGGTGTAGTGTCGGGTGTCGTTGGGCACCTTCTCGTTGATGCAGAAGTGGAGGCACAGCATCCAGAGGGAGTAGAAGATGAAATCCTCGAACTGGTATGTGTCTAGGAACAGGCTGCGGTAGCCACAGAAGAAGAGGCTGTACACGCACTCGCTGGCGCTGTCTAACAGGTCAACGAAGCGTGACTGCTTCATGTCCTCCAGGTCCTTGGAGGACGACTCGCCGCACGACATCTCGCAGCAAGACAGCAGCGAGTCATCGTCCTCGTCGTCGGTCTCTGCTGCGACCTGCGGAACAAGAAATGCAGCTCTTAATAGGTGCCTAACAGAGTTCAAGTCAAATGAGGACCAGTAATGCCTTAGTTACAGATTTTGAACAGTAATTGCACCACACTGCTGCCAGCAATATCTGTCAACCATTTCAATCAACAAACAAAAGCACAGGTCCTCCCACTGACAAATAAAGTCCCTCAAGATGAAAGATAACAGGGGAGCGCGTGGCCTCCGCAAGGCTGCGATAATGGGGGACACCATGCGCATGCGCGAAAAGAGCAGTCGGCCGTGCTTACTGCGCTTTCGGCGGCAGAGCTTCGCGAAGTGCGGCGACCACGTGCTCCCTTTCATATTGAGCGACCCTCTGTATCATACGTTAAAATGCAGTCTCATCCGACCGATATGCGCTTTGCACACAGCCGTTTCATGCTCCTGGCACACGCCTGACAAGCTTGCGCAGTTATCTTCGCTGTCACAGTCTCGTACACGTCTTGCCGACACTAGTGCAAGCACGGCGCCTTCCCCTGCGTCTGTCCTCAGTACCCCTTAACTTCCAAGGCAGTTGATCTTCACAAGAAGGCAGAACGAAATACATGAACTTCGGTCCCTCCTGTACTATCGTTTTTTACTGGAGATAACGGTCCACCGTACCAGGAAAAGTTTACTGTCCCTGTCCGGCGAAGACTAAGCGATATCTAGAATGCATGCTGTGTACCGAGTCCCGTTTCGCCGACTCTTTGAAGCATCGCCGCTAAATGAATGGAAAGAGATTTGTATTTTATTTTTACTGTTCGGGCTTAGGAGTGTTGGGCACGCAACTACTGCTGCAACCAAAAACACCGAGCGACATGGCGCCAGGTGGCCGGCTCAGCCGCACAGCTAGCGGAGCAGCGTTGCGACGGCTGGAGTAGTTCCCGCGATGAGTCATCGCAGCAGACGACAAGCAGGTTTTCGAGAAGGGGGGGTTTTGCCGCACCATTGTGCGCGCTCGCGAAGGAACTTCTTCGAAAACTTTCCTGCTGGTTCGTCAAATGCTCGGCGAAATTTTGACGAGGAAACCTCGTTTCTCGGGAAACGAAGCTATACCTACTGCACTTCACCGAATCAGGTTCAAAAGAGTGCCCAAAGGGCTCAAATTCAAAGCTTGCGCCGAGTAACTCGCGCGACATCTTCTAAACAAAGAGCTTTAGTTACAGTCAAACATTAATGCGAGGGTTGGGTCAAGCAAGACGTTCGTTTGAGCTAGTTGGTTGTATCACGACATAATTTGCGCAAAAACAACATCCACTCAAATGACCACTGAGGCGCACCGACTTGGCTAGCTTTCTACTTTCACTCGCTGTTTTTTTTCTTTGCACGGGCTGTTTCTGAATATTGCGCATTTGAAGAGAAACCAGCACACACACACGACCATGCACGCAGTTCTGCAGCCGACACGTATCACATCTCTGTTTGCAACGTTCTACCCAATGCGCTTTACTCAGCTACAGCCTCGCACGCGCGGCTCTCTATCTAATCTATCCACCGGAAACATGATTCACTACTACATGCGCCCTCGACAGCGACCAACTACCAAAGCTTTTCATGTTAATAAATGCCAAGCGCACAGGCACGCCCACTAGCCTAGATACAGCAGTCTTATGAAATGGAGGCCTCTCCTCAGAAGAGCTGAGGCGATGAAAGTGTCAGCTGTCCTGCGAGTAGCGGCAGTCGTCTTTTCCGCACATTAATCCGCTTACTAGCGATTTTTATCTAATCCACATTCGTAGTCTCTCATCATAAATCCTATAGTAGCCCCTAAATAGCCAATTACTACAATCTGCAGACTGACATCTCCATGGCTGTTTTCAAGTCGCAAGCCTTTCCAGACGCTCACGGGTTGCTCCTGTTCCATGGTTGTCATGCCCGCTTGCAGCAACGGCTTATGTCGCCGACACGCTGAAGTATGATTCTCTCCCCCTCTTTTATTAGTCTGTGATGTGTGTGGGTAGAGTTTGTCTGTCGGACGCCGATGATGCCTGACGGCGGAAGGTCGGGTTCTCGAGCGAAGCGTTTCAGAATACAGGATCGGAAACGTATTCAGCGTGACTCGAGTAGCGATCGCAGCCCAGCTTCCAAACCTCGCATAAACAGTTACTACTCAAAAGGCACGGTTTGATAGCTCTACTACTGCACGCAAAACGAGCTGTATGCCCTGCTTTTGCCGCCCCGTGATGCAACACACAAGCCCTTCATGGCCACCGCCACGGTTGTGTCAGCGGAGCTGCATGAGCAATCGCCGCCCCATTGTTCCGAAATTTCGCGGCGAGCCACGAACAATAATTACCTCGTCATTCGTGCTTCTCGGTCCCTTGTCGCGCGCGCCTCACACCACCACCCCCTGACGTGCCCAACGAGTTTCCGGAGCGCGCAGTACGGCCCGGTTCGCCGGGAACCTTTTAAAAATTTCGCTTTACCAAAAGCAGAAAAAAAAAGGACGAAGCCAAACATAACACAAATCCGCTTTTGTGCGGTAGTAAGGACCCAAAGAGCAAATACAAGGGACCGGTTTTATGAAACGAAACGAACAAAAACCCAAGCTCCAACTCGCGCAGCCTGTAACGTAAGCGTTGACGACCGTCTACTAAAAAAAACAAAAGCTCTCCGGCGGAGCCTGGTGGTGCCACAGGGGCATTTTGCATGGCGCCATCAAGCGCAGCAAATAAATCCCAGCTTACGCGCGTAAGCTAACCGGGCAAACCAACCACGCAAGGTTTGCGCGGATTTTGTTTTGAGACGAATGCGATTCGCTACGCCGATGCACAGGCCCAAACTTGATTTGCATCTCCACAGCCAGATTTTTTTTTTTTTTCGAAACGCCTGTTATCGGTGCAGGTTCGATTAAGCGGTTAAAAACTATTCCTCCTAGCCTGCATATACTCGCAGCAGACACGCAGTAAATACGCGATCATGAAAATTATATCCGCCGCTCGCGGACCTACTAGTTCCAGGGCTGCTGAGGCACGGAATCGGCGGCGCGTCAAACAATGCCGCCACCGGCTGTCACTGCTGCCGCTTCCTCACGGTGCGCTACGCACTTGTTGCGCGCGTGCGCACACCTAAGTGAGAACTACGCCGCACGCGATATGCTAACCACAAAGAGGTAGCACACACACGCACACTTACCGAGTCGTGCTTCTCTTCGCACGAAGCTTCTTCGAAGGAGCCGGAGCACACGGTAACCGCTTCGGGGGCCATGGCTGGCTGACTGTTGTGCGGGGATGCACACGTACGGGGGTAACGAGAGAGCCGGGAGCGCAGCGTACGTCAAGTCAGCCCGCGGCGCGTCTTCTGGCAAGGGCGCTCGCGGAGCTGGCGGAGCGGCCGTTGATAGCGGCCGCTAGTGGCGGAGTCGGCGGTAGAGTGGCGGCGCACTACGGCGCGAGAGCCAGTTCGCTTTCTCTCTTACGTAACCGCCGCCGCTACAGCCCACTCGTCCCTGACAGCGGTGACTGGGAGGACGCCGCTGACGCCGCCGCTGGCTGCCGTGTCTGGAGGGCGTCGGCGAGAGGGGCCTGTCGTTTCCCCTCTGCTTCCCCCTCTCTCTCTCTTCCTCTCTTTTCTTGCTCTTTCCTTCTTTCTCAGCGGGCTTTGCTTGCTCCTGCGCCGGTTATCTTCGCTCTCTCTTCATTATTTCACCACGCTTTAATCTCGTTTTGCTTTTTGTTGTTGCGGCGATAGCGGAGAGGGAGCTAGACTAGCCGCTAGGTGCGGCTGGCATTAATTCCTTTTGTCGTGCGCGTGGCGACCGGACGGCGTTTCTTGGTGTGCCGCCCATGTGTCTCCGATTGTAGCCAGTTCACGGTCAGTCTTGTCCCACGGAGACATGTGCGACTGGTTTGCGCGCAGCCGTTGCCCGTGCCCAAGTGACGCGTCTCTTCCGTTTGGAAAGTTCGGAAAGGGGCCACTTTTCGTTGTGCCGGAACTGACAATCCAGTGGACTTGTGGGTTTCATCCGGCCTGTTGCAACTGGACTGTCAATCGCTGCGGACTATTTTTTATTTCATTAGCGCACGCATTATTGTCGTTATTACTCATTGCTTCTTTCATTTTTTTCATCATTCTCAGTGCTTGCGTTTGTAATCCGGTCAACTTTTATTCGCGCTGCGAGACCTGCTGTTGGTAAGCTACAAAGTAAGCAATCAAAACGGCGCGCTAGTGCTCGATAACTTAGATTGGAAGGGTGATCGGTCGTTGGCCAGAAAATTTGTACCACGACTTTCTTTTTTTCTTTTTAGCTCTGTGCGTACAAGGGACTAGTGAACAGCACAACTGTGAACTGCTAACTCAAGCCGTTTGTACCCGAAAAGTTTCGCTTTAGTTTCAAAAGCGCTTGGGTGGCGAGAATCGCATTTCAAACTGACGTGCAGCTTTGTTCACCATTTACAGGCTCGCTTTCTTCGTTTCGTCTACGAAACCGCGCTCGCAGCACGTTCGCACCAGTTCCGCTGATGACGCTTTATCTTTCGCTTGATCTAAATATCCCTTTTGACGACATTCGCAGATAGGCTGCGCTAGTCACAAGTCGGAGTGCGCGGAAACGACACAGGGGTTAACATCGGCGGGAAACGGAAACGAGCTTTTTATGTTTCGGTCTGAATGTATTTGTACGAGATGCCCTAAATGGTCGTAGCCGACAGCTCTTGACGCGATATGAGCCTGGCCAGAGGCCGATTTTTAAATGCGAAAGCGGTGTGTGTGTGGGTGGGTGGTGTCATACATCGCGCCACCGGAAGCCGCGCAGAAAGTGTAGTGCACTGCCAGCGGCACGCCATTTCGTCCCTGGATTTCATTGCAGCCAGTTGTGTGTGTGCTTGTGCAATTAACAGCGAACCATCAACGCTTTTGCATTCCCAGACTTAAGCGGTCTTAATTGCCTCTGCCGAATTTTATTTTTCCTGGCATGTGAGAGGAGGGTCCCAGGTCGGCACGTGTTTTGCTGCCGACCACGCTGGTTGGCACTTGGCCAGAATAGTTGGCTGGAGGTCGTGCGGCAACCGGTGCCTTCTTTCGCGCGTCGGAACGCGAGGTCAAGTTAGACCTATTGTTCCTAAGTAGGAAGCTCGCGCGAACTTTAAAGCTTGCTTTAGGGCTGGATCTCTCAGCCGATGCGAAATTATAAGGCGTGACTGCACAACCTTATACAATTAATGCAATAACTTTGGAACGAGTGCACTATACAAGAAGTCATACAAGTTGTGGTCTCATGCAGGGTTGACTGAAGGCTCAGCGCTCAAGCTGTGTCACGGCGCTGTGTGACAATTACCTTTCAGCATAACTGTCGACACATGCAGCAGCGGGAAATAACGTAAGAACTATGTGCAAAAGTAATGAGTTCTCACTAATACTTTCAAACCAGGCGGATTTGATCGATCGGGGCAGACATCGTGCTCACTGTATTGCGCACATAACTATGTGCAAATCGAAGGATCAGTCTCGTTTCATTTTCCTGATTAGTTGCGCGAGCTCAACTCCTGTGCTCCCTGGGAACTCACTGGAACAAAGTTTCTCTCTCTCACACACACACGCGCGCGCGCACACATATATCGTCTGTTTTATAAGCAATTTTATCTTTCAGGGATAAAATAATTACACTATTAATATACCGTTGATTAAGCCCACAAACAATAATAATTGGTTTGGGGGGAAGGAAATGGCGCAGTATCTGTCTCGTATATCGTTGCACACCTGAACCGCGCCGTAAGGGAAGGGATAAAGGAGGTAGTGGAAGAAGAAAGAGGTGCCGTAGTGGAGGGCTCCGGAATAATTCCGACCACCTGGGGATCTTTAACGTGCACTGACATTGCACAGCACATGGGTGCGTTAGCCTTTCGCCTCCATGAAAACGCAGCCGCCGCGGTCGGGTTCGAACCCGGGAACTCCGGATCAGTAGTCGAGCGCCCTAACCACTGAACCACCGCGGCGGGTCCACAAACAATTAAAAAATAGAGAATTTTGGAGTCTTAGAAACGGTATAAGACACGCGCAAAAGACACACCGTGTTTGTGTTTTACTGTTTCTTACCCTTGTTGTTGCTTTGCGCTTTATATATTCACCGCTGTAGACATATAATGCGCTTTTTTTTTACAAATGCCGTAGAATACAGTTGTTTTGTGCGCAGTGTCTGAGGCGGATATGGTTGAGTACTGCAGTGAAAGAAAAAGTTGAGAGGCTATGACGTTGGTCTAATTGCAACAGGAAAAATCTGAACTGTGCCTGGCAATAAAGGCTTATGTGAATGTTGCGTGCACTGTGATTTCTCACACAACCTTCCTTATGTCACTCTTCCCCAGCAACCTCTCGCAACCAATAATTCTCTTGACTGCCACTTGCCACGGTGGACAGTTTGCTCCCAATCCGGCGGGCGGGTTGTGATGACGCCGCAGGGTCACGTGACCTAGATGGCCCATCTGCCACGTAGGTTGCTTCTCGCGGTCAACATCTGCGACATCACCTTCACCCAAAAACTTATCTCGGGTGAATTCGACAGCGTTCCTTCCAAAATTAACACTATGTGGGCCCCTACAACGTTGTTAGGAGGCCCCATTTCTTCGTGCGTCTCTTCTTTGAAAGCGTTTCTTGAAGACCTCTTGAGAGGCGCTTCAGGAAGTCCTCAGCTCATCGTTACAACTCCGCTTGCGACAACGAGGCTTGAGTGACAGGAAGGAGGAAGAAAATCAGAGGGGCTTCGCTGACGCGGATTGCAAAACGGGACATCGTCACGGATGCCGCTGCTGTCTCCGTCGATGCGGAGGACGGCTCAGCCCCGCCAAGTGGCTTGCGGTACGTAAAAGAGGTTCCGGCACAAGGAATCAGGCTCAACAAGCGCATGTTGGCGCATACAAGGCAGTCTAATACCGTGTACCACGAGCCAGCTACTGCGCATGGGCAGTTGGACTTTTGTGTGTCCGTATCGCGGTATCGCATTAATGAGAACTATAAAATCAAGCACCCTGGTATAAACGAGACCCGGGCGTACGTTGTGGCGGTAAAATGGTTGCCTCTCCCCCTGCTCTCTCGGCGGCATTGTCACGGCGGCTCAGCGGTTAGACTTGGTGCGCTCGGCGGCTGAACCCGAGGAGGTGGGTTCAATCCCGGCTGCGTGCAATGGAGGCGAAACGCAAAGGCGCCTGTGGGCTGTGCGATGTCAGTGCACGTTTAAGATCCCCCAGGTGGTAGAAATTATTCTGGAGCCCTCCACTACGGCACCTCTTTCTTCCTTTCTTCTTTCACTCCCTCCTTTGTCCCTTCCCTTACGCGCTGTTCAGGTGTCCGCCGAGAAGCGAGACAGTTACTCCGCCATTTCCTTTCCTTAACAAACAATTTTCATACGGCATAGTTTTGTCTGCTGACTGCACCCTGCGGAAAGGAAATGACGCAGTAATTGTCTCGTATATCTCGGTGGACACCCGAATCGCGCCTTAAGGGAAGGGAGGAAGGTGGGAGTGAAAGAAGAAAGGAAGAAAGAGGTACCGTAGTGGAGGTCTCGGGAATTATTTCGACAACTTGGGGATCTTTAACGCCTGGACACATTTCTTATTGTGTAAATAGTTTGTATATACTACGACTTCCCCTATCTTCTCTTCCTGTCCCCTCAGATCTTTCATGTCATTTCTCCATTCTGCCTGCTATCCTTTATTTCTGCTGCCCCAGCTCAGGTGCTTCAGTATCGATGGCAGATGCCGGGGCTAGCAAAAATCTTCTTCCTTTTTGCTATTATTTTAATAAAAAACGCCTACCACCACCACCATCTTTAACGTATACTCACATCGCACAGCGTTTCGCCTCCATCGAAACTCGGCCGCCGCGGACGGGTTCGAATCCGGCGTAAGATTCTCAGCCTCTTCTGGTTAAGATCAATTGTGTAAACCCGTCCGCCAGTACCTGCTGCGAAAATTCCAGCGGGTCAACATCGAGGCAGTCGCTGCTGAAGCGCTCGGCTCTTGGGACACCTACAGCGACGAAGTGATGAGGCGTCTTTGTAGCAAGAGCTACTTGCGCCTCCAAGAAGCTGACGGTGAGCGACACCATCTCTGTTTCTCGCGAAGTGTACTCCAAACATGTGGCTGCAAAGTGAGGGGCTCGCACTTCGGTGGACCTCGGCAGTCACGAGTTGCTAAGACTTCGAACACACTCAACAGCACACTGGCACCACACGGCAGTGAATAAAGCTTACACACGGTACTTAGGATAAAATGAACGAACAGAAACCAGATGTGGGGATCGGCGGCGGCGTTTTTATGGAGGCAAAACGCTAAGGCGCCCGTGTGCTGCGCGGTGTCAGTGCGCGTTAAAGATCCCCAGGTGGTCAAAATTATTCTGGAGGCCTCCACTACGGCACCCCTTTCTTCTTTCACTCCCTCCTTTATCCCTTCCCTTACGGCGTGGTTCGGGTGTCCAACGATATATGAGACAGATACTGCGCCATTTCCTTTCCCCAAAAACCAATTATTATTATTATTATTATTATTATTATAGGTGGTAGGAATTGTCCCGAAACATTTCTGAAAAAATTCCGATCTTATCAGCAGAAAAGAAGCTAGAGACGTTTTCCAGCCACTATCTTTTGGATTCTGACTGATAAAGCTGCGTCGTTTTGCCGTTTTATGCTCATAAATTTTATTAGCCGCGTCAGAGTTTAAAAATAATTTAGCTTTCTAATCATATATTTAGGTGGTAAGCGAGAACAATGAGGACGCCTTTTTTTGGCAAGCTGTTTTTTTCGTAGCAAATGCGTCCTCAGGTTGTTCGTTAGCAGCGAATGGAATGCGTGTAGAGAGTCTTGACCATTATGGTACAATTATTTTCATAAACGTTTATTCGATTCTTACCATCTTCTCGTCTGACTGATTTCACTGACAGTGATGGCATATACGCAGGGCAATGTAAGGCCGCACCTCATGAAGGCGTCGTTAGTTTTTTGCTAGGGGCCATTTCGTTTGCAGGCATTCATGCCGGCACCGAAGCGTCGATGGGCTTGTTTCCTGCCTTGCACTTTGTCATCCGACACTTCCGGATTAGCCAGGAAATTACTCGCCTCGTCAATTAGCGAAGCTGCGTTTCTATGGAGGCAAAACGCTAAGGCGCCCGTGTGCTGCGCAATGTCAGTGCGCGTTAAAGATCCCCAAGAGGTCGAAATTATTCTGGAGCCCTCCACTACGGCACCTCTTTCTCTCTTCCTTCTTTCACTCCCTCCTTTATCCCTTCCCTTACGGCGCGGTTCAGGTGTCCAACGATACATGAGACAGATACTGCGCCATTTCCTTTCACCAAAAACCAATTAAAAAAATCAGCGAAGACGGCCCGTCATCCTTCAAGAAGTGGCACGCAGGCGGAGCGGGGACATTCCAGACGCGAGGATGCACGTGCAAAGGGGAAAAGGAGAGAGCATGAAGTGAAGAGCGCAAGGACTCCTTCATCGATAGGGTGTCGTGAATGTTTTCTCGTGTTTATTTTTCTCTTTTAGCCAAGCCCTGGGTTTGAGATAGTGCCCAACCTACAGGGGGACGAGTTCTTTGTCTTTATTTCAGTTTGTAATTGTTCTGTGACCGTTATCAGGGGAGGATCTGCTATAGTTTGCGAGAGCTTGCTTTAAACCAGGCCGGCATCACCTGCAGATATTGCACGGGGATTTCCCCGGGGCATCCTTTGCTTTCCTGCAAGCCCCACTGTTGCGCAAAACTTTAATTGATTGAAACGGTCAACGTGCTACCTATTATTTTAGGACGGGCATAATAAGCGGTAGTATTATTCGTGCGTTCCGCTGCAAACATCGCATGGGTTGCTTGATAATAAAAATTGGTTAATAATTGTTGTTTTTTTAGGGAAAGCAAATGGCGCATTATCTTTGTCATATATCGTTGGACACCCGAACCGCGCCGTAAGGGAAGGGATAAAGGAGGGAGTGAAAGAAGAAAGGAAGAAAGAGGTGCCGTAGTGGAGGGCCCCGGAATAATTTCGACCACCTGGGGATCTTTAACGTGCAGTGACGTCGCACAGCACGCGGGCGCTTTAGCGTTTTGCCTCCATAAAAACGCAGCCTCCGCGGTCAGGTTCGAACCTGGAAACGTCGGATCAGTAGTCGAGCGCCCTAACCACTGAGCCACCGCGGCGGGTCAATTAGGTTGCATGGCCGCTTTCGTACCGCTCTGGTAACCTCCGGCCTTCGCTTTGGAAGACACCCTCGAAACGGTCCCTAACTGCAAGGAAAAAAAGATGCAGCATGCAGGGATACGGCACCAGCTTGGAGGGAAACAGCAGTGCAGAGAGCTGCCTTCGTAATAAGCTCTTGCTTTTTTTTAAATTTTTGCTCGTAACCTTGTGGCGCTATCCGTCCGCACACCTGACCAAATTAGCCAGTACAACTCTCACCTAGCAACATTCTCCATATGGCTCATCGCAGTTGACTCATACACACCACCACCACTTTTAGATATGAAGACTGGAACAAAAGCAAACGCAAGAAGACAAAACGTTATATCAGAAGATGTGGCCGCCGCAGTGGCTCAGGGATTACGGCGCTCGGCTGCTGACCCGAATGACGCGGGTTCGATCCCGGCTGCGCCGGTCGCATTTCGATGGAGGCGAAATTCTAGAGGCCCGTGTACTGTACGCGGTCAGTGCACGTTAAAAACCCCAGGTGGTTGAAATTTCCGGAGCCCTTCACTACGGCGTCCCTCATAGCCTGAAGCGCTTTGGGACGTTAAACTCCCATAAACCATAAACCAGACCGCATCAGAAGATGTAAATGGACGGTGCGACACGTAATCCAAATCGGACTTGACAGGCATTCTCTGTTCTCCCATAAGGCCATGTTTTTCTGCCGACGCTGAAATATGTTTAAGTCCGTGGTCGCATGTAGCATGCATGAGACTTGGCATGCGCACACGGTGTAGCCTCCTCAAGTTGCGACACACTAACGCTTTGCTTGCCAGATACGATAAATGTTGGCCTTTAATTGGCGTCGAGCCACGAGATGCGCCTTCGCAAAGTCAACAACCAGAAAGGCTTCGACGGAATGACGAACGACGCACTCTGTCCGCTGTATGCAATTAGGACCAGATGGGGCTTGGAAAACCCTCGTTTCCGGTGAACCCGCCGCCAAGTTTGCAGCTGGACGCACGGATAATGCCACCGCTTATTATGCCAGTCCTAAAATAATAAGTAGCATGTCGACTATTTCAATGCAGTTAAGTTTGCGCAACAGTGGGGCTTGGAATAAAGCGAAGGATTCACGGGGGGAATCCCCGCGGAATATCTGCAGGTGGTCTAAACAAGCGCCCGCAAACTCTCGCAGATCCTCGCCCGAAAGCGGTTTGCGAGCTGTTTCGAACTGGAAGGGGGAAAAAAAACTTCTTCGGGCGAAAAAAAATTAAAATTGGTTTTTGAGGAAAGGAAATGGCGCAGTATCTGTCTCATATATCGTTGGACACCTGATCCGCGCCGTAAGGGAAGGGTAAAGGAGGGAGTGAAAGAAGAAAGGAAGAAAGAGGTGCCGTAGTGGAGGGCTCCGGAATAATTTCGACCACCTATGGGGATATTTAACGTGCACTGACTTCGCACAGTGATAGCTGATTTAATATCTGCAGCGGGTCTTTGGACCCAAGATATTAAACTTATTTTTGAAATATGCGGTGTGCTTGGCTTGAAGCTCTCTGGCACGGGTCGGCCCGGTATTGCACTGCCCCCGGGATCGGCTCGGGGCATATTAGCCCGCGCCTTTTCTTTCTATCTTTGCTCTCCTATCATTTAACTCTCCTACTTTCAGCACGCGGCAGCGAGCGTGGCTCGGCTTGAGCCAATAGGCAGGCTCATGCACTTTCCTTTTCTTTCTTCCTCTCAGCAACATCAGTCAATCAGCACACGGTCGCCTTAGCGCTTCGCCTCCATCGAAACGCAGCCGCCGCGGTCGGGTTCGAACCCGGGAACTCCGGATCAGTAGCCGAGTGATCTAATCACCGAGCCACCGCTGAACACCATACAACAGTTGTGTCGTCATGCAGAGCTAACCTAGGAGGCGGAAACTTAGAGGCTAGCTTCAGTTCTGTGTTAAATGTTGCAAATTGAAGACTGGTTTTTGTGGGAAGAAAATGGCGTAGCAACTGTCTCGCATCTCGGCTGACGCCTGAACAGCGCCGTAAGGGCAGGGATAAAGGTGGGACTGAGAGAAGAAAGGAAGAAAGAGGTGCCGTAGTGTAGGGCTCCGGAATAATGTCGACCACCTGAGGATCTTAAACATGCACTGACATCGCACAGCACACGGGCCCCTTTTGCGTTTCGAAGAGGCCGTGCTTCGACATGTGCGCAGGGAACTACTGCCAAAAACTTTGGCGCTACATCTTAGCAGGATACCAATTCAACTCATTCTTTGCTTCTACCGGGCTGATTGCTGTTCGTACGTTTGGTAACATGTCCATGTTCTCTTGTATTTCTGTCTCTGATTCGACCTGTTTAATCAGTTATAACTGAAGGAAGTTTTTTGGGTTAGATCACATACCTGTTGGTGTACACGACGAGTAAAAAAGATAAGCGCGTCAGGAATCAGTGGAGTGGCGGAATGGCAACCCATAGTGCTGTGGTGCCGACTGACTGACGGATGTCTCTGAGAGGGAGAAGGAAAAGGAAAAAGCACGGGCCTGCCTGCTGGCTCAAGCCGAGCCACGCTCGCTGCCGCGTGCTGAAAGTAGGAGGGGCAAAGGATAGGAGAGCAAAGAATGAAAGAAAAGATATTAAAATTTTTGTATAATGGCGGAGTGCTTGGCTTGAAGCACTCTGGCACAGGTCGGCCCGGTATTGCGCTGCCTCCGGGATCGGCCCGGGGCATATTAGCGCGGCGCTGTGGTGCCGATGGTGATAGCGGTTTTATTGAAAAACAAATGGAATAAAAAATGGGTGCCGGCCGCTGCAACTGCCATCTGTCGATAACAGGATGTTCCCTCTGTTCAGTTTAAGAGGAGTTCAACAAAGAGTCTCCGACTCCAAATCACTCTTATTTCTGTTCATTTTTGTGACAAGCTTTCTTCCGAGGGCGACCGGTAAAGCTTACAACACTTCATATTTTTGTTGGGGGTTTATTTCCGCTCAGGATACCCTTATCCGCGCGGCGGAATTCGAGGATTATGAATGAAGACGGAATACTGACCGGAAATAATGGTTTAGTTTAGGCGCAGCCGAAAGTAGTCGACCCGCCGGCGATTTAGTTCGACGAGTATGCTTTGGGCGATAACGGGGCTTTAATTGAGGTGCAATTCTTACGAATTTTTTCCGAATGAATTTCTGCGAATGAAGGCATCGCTGCTCGCGACATTCGAGCCAAACAGAAAGGCCATGCGCACAGTCGCTCGTGGCCAGCCAACGCCAGAGCCAGCATGGCAGTGCACCAGCGGTGGTGGTGCAAACATGGTAACGGCGGCCAGCACTGTCGCATGTCGGCGTGTTCGCGAATCACAGCGCCTGCCGGTGCTTTTTCGTCGCCGCCGTCGTCTGTCCCTTGTGCTAGCTTTGTCTAGTTTGAGCATCTAAAGCAAGTCGTGATGACAGTTGTCAATAACGTTTTCAATGCGAAAGCATTAGATGTCTACGCTGACGCCGCGGAAGTGTCCGCAAAAGCACACGGGAGACGTATACCGTTACCGTATACGTATACCGTATACCGTATAAGCACACCGGAGACGTATACCGTGCATGCGCAGTGGCCCCGCCTGCCCCAGCCATGTCACTACGCATGCACAGGAGGCATCCGGTAACGGTATACGTCTCCGCTAATACGTCTCCGGTATGCTAAAAGCCTCTTCTAGGACATCTGCGGGGATAGGGTTCCCGCAGCTGGAGAATATAGGGCACGGTATACGGGGGAAGCCATTCACCTTGAAATGGACGCAGTTTGGTTGTTGGTGATGATGATGGAAGAGCTGGGATACTCTAGGTCTGACATTTGTGTATTTGGTTCGAATTAGAGAGTTGCCACTAAAATCACGGCTCGGAAATGAAAAGACGAGCGGTCCAAGACTCATATCGCGTACGCAGATATGTGCTATAGTTAAAACAAATTGGTTTTGGGGGAAAGGAAATGGTGCAGTATGTCCCGAATCTCGGCGGACACCTGAACCGCGCCGTAAGAGAGGGAATAAAAAGAAAGGTGCCGTAGTGGAAGGCCCCGGATTAATTCGACCACCTGGGGATTTATAACGTGCACTGACATCGCACAGCACACGGGCGCCTTAGCGTTTTTCCTCCATAAAAACGCAGCCGCCGCGGTCGGGTTCGAACCCGGGAACTCTGGATCAGTAGGCGAGCGCTCTAACCACTGAGCCACCGCGGCGGGAAAGTTAAACTAAATAAACACGCAGTTCAGTTCAATTCAGTTTAGCGTCTGTCGTGCATGTCCACTAACAAGGCGCGATGATAGGCGGACAGCAGCAAACAGCACAAGAGATTTCCGAAAGGGGTCAGCGTATCGCATCTGCCCAGACTTTGCCCGGCGCAAAGCGCGTGCAGTATTCGCTGATTCTAGAGAATACGTGCCCAAAACCACGAAAGCTCACAAGCTTTTCCTGTCTGGGTGAGTCAGCTGAGCAGTTCATCCAACCAGCAATCAGACCGCGCATATCGCTCGCATTTCCAGCAGTTGGAAGCTCATCTTTCGTCCTGTGTAAATGTCGTGTTTGAAGTCACTTGGAGGAGATCACCGCTTCTTTTCACATCTCCAACGGGAAACGCGCTGCTCTGTATAAGGAAAACGAGCGTCACGTGACTTAAATCGGGTCGAATCAGAATGCCCCGCTATGCATAAGCTTGACACTGTATAAAAGGAGGCGCACTAAGGAAGATTTTGATGCACGGACACGAAAAGAAAGGGGCAGAACAGAAAATAATAGTAATAATAGTTAGTCTAAACGGAAAACGCAGAAGCTCTATCATTGAGGGTGGACACCCGCTATACAAAATTGATTTTTAAGTGAATGAAATGGCGCAGCAATTGTCTCACATATCGGTGGACACCTGAACCGCGCCGTAAGGGTAGGGAGGAAGGTGGGAATGACAGAAGAAAGAGAGAAAGAGTTGCCGTAGTGTATTTTGGCTCGGAAAACGTTTACTTCCTCACGAAATTATTCCAGAGCCCTCCACTACGGCACCTCTCTCTTCCTTTCTTCTTTCACTCCCTCCTTTATCCCTTCCCTTACGGCGCGGTTCAGGTGTCCAACGATATACGAGACAGATATTGCGCCATTCCCTCTCCCCCAATACCAATTATTATCCTCAAAATGCAGATGCGAACGGTCCGCGCGCCCCGCCGCGGTGGCTCAGTGGTTAGGGCGCTCGACTACTGATCTGGAGTTCCTGGGTTCGAACCCGACCGCGGCGGCTGCGTTTTTATGGAGGAAAAACGCTAAGGCGCCCGTGTGCTGTGCGATGTCAGTGCACGTTAAAGATCCCCAGGTGGTCGAAATTATTCCGGAGACCTCCACTACGGCACCTCTCTCTTCCTTTCTTCTTTCACTCCCTCCTTTACCCTTCCCTTACGGCGCGGTTCAGGTGTCCAACGATATATGGGACAGATACTGCGCCATTTCCTTTCCCCCCAAAACCAATTATAATTATAACGGTCCGCGCTATAGATGGCCTCCAGCCCATGGCTAGCGGCGACCGTAGCGGTCCACTCGATGGCCAAGGCTCGAATTCCCGGATTCGAGCTGACCATTACACCTGCCATTGCTCAAGAGAAGGAATTTGTTCTAGATTGTCTCCGGAATAATGTCGACCACCTGGGGATCTTTAACGTGCACTGACATCGCACAGCACACGGGCGCCTTAAGAGTTTCGCCTCCATCGAGACGCGGCCACCGCGGTCGGGACAAAACGGCTCAGTTTAACAAAATGCTGCCGTCGGACACGCATGCCTTCAAAGGCGACACCTGCGCTCGAGAACTGCGCGGGAAGCTTTTGCGCTAACATCCTACAATGTGCGCGAGGAGGAATAGCGATGACCGGCGGTGGCCTTTTGTCATCGGCAAGTCTCGCGCACTGCGGTGTTTTTATAGCTACGCTTCCGTACGCTAGTCCAAACACAAAGGTCTGGATAACGCCTGACTTTTCAATTTAATGCGATGAGCGTGCAACCGAGCATCAGTTCTAAGGGCGCGATCGGTACTGCGCACGATTTGCTCTCCGAGTGGCTTGTTGAGTTCGACCATTACATAGCGAAAAAATTAGCTGCGGTTTAACTACTGCTGAACCTGGTTAGAGAGCAAAAGCTGTGGTACGTCGGGCAAGTAGACGCGGCCTTTTGTCTTTAACGTTGAGTGCGTTCCGCACACTGGATAGGCCTGGCAGGTGGCAGTTAATGGTTGATCGCGAGTGGTTGGCCACCCAATGAACGCTGCGCCGTATTTTATCGCCCTCTATCGGCAAATCGAAAGGTCAAATGGTGCGACACCATGGTGGACCACATATGGTGAGGCCTATAGCTACACTTGACCTCTGGGCCACTTGAATGCCAACCAGCAACGCACAGCGAAATCGGCTTCACCTAGCGTAGTGACGCCTTCGTTTCAAAAAATGCGAGTTCCAACTCATGTTTGGCTCTCTGGCTGCAGTGACAACGTTCTCCTCACCAAATCCCAAGTGCAAGATCCAACCACCGGACATGGGCGACACTGACGCGCTCAAGGTATGACGATGATGATGATGATGGCCTCTGGCTGAATGGCACGTACCCACGGTGGGGGATTGGCTAGGGTACATTGTTGATACAAACGCACACATGGGTAAGGAGTGGAGTAATTGGATAATTTTGTGAAGAAGACGCAAATTTCGATGAAAAAGGGTGAAAAAAAAAGGAAATGAAAAAGCTGTGAATTCATATTTTAGCATAAGAATCGACCTGATGCAATTATATACCCGTGAATAAAATCGCACACAGATTTCAAGGCATATCCCTTGACGCTTGCCCCAAAGGTGAGTAGGATCGAAATAGATAGAGGGAGCCCCAGTCGAGCGAGGGCGATCGCCAAGTATGTTCTACGGAGAGAAGCGAGCCGCCGGCAATAGAGGAAAAAGTGATCTATTGACTATTTCGCCACAAGACTCACAAAGGTTGGTCAGCGATAACCCGATCGACATAAATAGAGATTTAGTCGCGGTATTCTGTAACGCAAGAGGGTCATGGACACCTCACATTTCCTGGAACTGCATATCCGCACACTCCAAGGAAATGCCAGGTGTTGAAAATCCGCTACAGCAAGGAGAAGCTCATGGCTCAAGCAGTGGAGGCGCTGGAACCGTTGGAAGCGTGCTGCAGTCAAGAAGACAGTATTCCTCAACAGATCCTATCATCGGTGCATCATCCAGCTCATGTTGATAGCGACTGACGCACCAGATGGCGATCGTTCCGGTTCGGATATCTTTGCTCACTGCCGCGGAGTTGATGAAGGCCATGTGGATGTGGCAGACTGCGGATTGCATCAGCAATTGCTTCCATAAAGCATGCTTTATGAGAACGCTGTGGAACACTCGCGTTATTAGACGTATGTGCATTTGCAACAACGCGTTATTGATGCACAGATGGACAGATATGATTCAGCTTGAGATGCCTTCGTTGGTGCAGATCATGACGCAGATCATGATGAAGCCATTGCAGACTAAGTATAAGCGCTGGCCGACTGGCGATAATCTGATGGCGATAACTAGGAGGTCGACGTGCCGTTAACGCTTTAACTGCGATTTGTTATATATTTTTTAAAGCAGCTTAACTGTTCTCACTTCGGGCCTTATGCGATATACATGAAGTCTGGTTTGGTTTATGGGGGTTCAAAGTCCCAAAGCGACTCAGGCTATGCGGGACGCCGTAGTGAAGGGCTCCGGAAATTTAGACCAACCTGGGGTTCTTTAACGTGCAGTGACATCGCACAGTACGCGGGCTGCTAGAATTTCGACGCTGTGGAACTGCGACAGCCGCGGCCGGGATCGAACCCGCGTCTTTCGGGTCAGCAGACGAGCGCCATGGCCGCTGAGCCACCACGGCGGCTTTTGAACATAGCGTATGACCGTACTTGAAGGCTTGGAAGCAGCCATGATATGATCGGTCTCTTTTTTTAAGAAGCCGACTCCAATAATAAACTTTTGTAAGAAATAAACGCCACTTTCGTTGAACTTCCTATTATTACTTGTAAAATGAGAAGTCCACTTACTGCGAACCTCGGACATAGCGAACGCAATCGGTGTGACCTAGCTCCAGGTCCGTTATAAATGGGCTCGACTGTGTTTCACCGCTGTTGGGAAAGCGACTTGGCGCTCCGGATTCTCTTGGCTGGCACCGGCCCTGCATAACTGCCGTTGATAGTCAACATAAAGTGGTTTGAGAAGGGCATAATTCTACACGGGGCACTCTGCTTGCTAGAGGAGAAAATAAGAAGGTGGTTGGAGAGCCCTGCTTGCCTCCGCCAGACATAGCGCTCAAACGCAGTTTCACCTACACGAGAAGCTGCTTGTACGTGATAGACCGCACACATTCGGACAATGTATGCTGCAGTTTGATTGCACGCAGGTGAGGCGTGTGAGGTTCAACCTAACGTGGAGCCCAGAGTAGCGACGGGATTGAACTCTTGGCAGTTTAACACAATCTTAGTTAACACAAACTTTAGTTGAGAGTCAGCGCTTGTCCTATGTTTTTCTACCCCTCGTCTCCGTTTTTCGCTGTTATTTCTGAATATCTTGGCACTTTGGCGCATTGTAGCCATATCTGGAATGGTATATGGTATGGTGGGGCATGCGGGGTTCAGCGTTTCGAAGCAGACGTCGCAGCGGAGGATAGAGCTCCAGATTAATTTCGATTCCACGACTTTGGGGTCGGCAGCCGAACGCCTTAGCCACACAGCCACTGAGCGGGTGCAGTACAGTCGCACCTGTTTGGGGGACCTCTGGGAAAGCAGCGGCGTCCGAGTTTGTGGTAACAGTGAACATTATTCTTCTCTCCTGCTTTGCAATAACAGTGTTATTTAGTTAGGTTGAATGATGTCACGTGATCATGGTGCTCTTGGTCCATCCGGGCCGTGGAGTGGGCTGCGGCACCGCTCTGGCAGCAGTGTGTGGTTTTCCCCAAAGACAACCTCCAAAACGTAAAGTCTGCAATGAGCTACTCTCCTGCTGACGTACCACCTTCGGCTCGAACGTAGAATGAGCGACAACTCTGGCGACTACAATCAGCGACAACTTCAGCAGACCAACTGAATTTTTGTCAAACACATAGTAGAAGCATTATAACTGCACCAGGACTAACAACTACGGGACAAAGACCCTGGACAGAGGGTCACCATAACACCGACTGCAAAGTAAAGTTCTCTACTTCTTTCCTGACAAAAAGTGGCAGCGAAGACTGCGTCGGCTCGGCCGTGCAAGGTACCAGGTAATAAGCACCTCCACTCGCATACACCGTCATTGCAGTTCACTTTGATCTGTACCGCATGACCATTCCACAACATCGTGGTGTCACCTTGGAGAACGGTGCGGCGACCGCCATTCAGAAGGTGCTCTCGTGATCTTGCCACGTCACTTAATTCTTGGTTACTGACAGCTCCATAATAATAATTGTTTTTTTTGGGGAAAAGAAATGGCCCAGTATTTGTCTCATATATCGTTGGACACCCGAACCCCGCCGTAAGGGAAGGAATAAAGGAGGGAGTGAAAGAAGAAAGGAAGAAAGAGGCGCCGTAGTGGAGGTCTCCGGAATAATTTCGACCACCCGGGGGTCTTTAACGTACACTGACATCGCACAGCACACGGGCGCTTTAGCGTTATGTCTCTATAATCGCCGGCATCGCATGCCGGGTCAGGTCCACTGTAGAGCAAACGTCTTTCCCACTTATCTGCAATAGTTAAGGCTGGCCCTGCGGCCGCCGCGGCCGCCTACTATCGCAGCCTGCTTCCTAATATTATCTCTCCATCTTACTTCCTAACTATACTTCTCCACGATTATTTCCCTTCCTTTGATATCATTTCTGTTAACCTTAAAGAACATATGCGTTATCTGTTTTCCTCATCACATGTATTTTTCAAGTTAACTTCTTTCGTTATATTTTAGGCAAAATCAAATAGCCCAGCGTTTGTTCTCAAGTCTACGCCACTCCCTTCATGTTAACGCAACTTTCATTAGTTTTCTTTCCTAAGCCCTTCAACTGTCGGTCTCGATTAAAGCTTTTTGTTACCTTCTAAGTTTACTCCGCACAGGTGTGTACCGATGGGAAAAATTTCTGTGTGCTTTTTTTAAAGCGAAATTTATTGCCCCAGGGCATCAATCATGGGTGAAGGTGTGATGAATGATGTAGTAGAGATTAAATGAATGGAGAAAGGCTAGCTGATTTCATGAAGTCCAGTAGAGAACGATGGTGCGGTCCCTGCGTCCAGACAATGTATGAAGCAGGGTTGCTTCGTGAAAGACCTGCTACCATCAGGTGCCGAATCCTTGTAGGCTTGAGAGCTGGGCAGTCCCACAGTAAGTGATGAATGTCGGCCTCAATGTCCTCGTGTTTACATACCGGACACCCTGGCCGAGGAAACAATTCTCGGTACTGAGGCCACCTCCGAGTGATGGCTGGTGTGGGGGCAACCCCGACTCGGATCCCCCTAAGCGCAACCTCCTCTGCACGGGTAAGACCGCGGGGAGGGTTATTGCACACGGAGGATTACCGCACGTGCACAAAAGCACGTTTTGTGTGCTTTTCTTTTCAGTGATACTGGTAAGCATCTGTTCAAAACTTGTGCGCCTAAAAGCGATTGCAGACTTTAGCTGCAAGCGTCGACGGCTGTTGCCGTTTTGTGTAACTCGTAGATTGTGCGTAGATGCGAAACTGAACACGTCAATAATAGTCAGCTTCAAAAGGTTTAACTTTTTTACTATTCGAATAAAAATGGAAAGTGATGAAACTATGATTATATTGGGCTATGCGGAGCTTTTGATTTAGGAGTTAGGGGAGCAAAACGAGTGCTGTTTAGATTTATGCTGCAGACGCCACGAGGAATGTGCAGCAGTGTGCAGCTGCTGCACTTCGAGCAGAATTTTGTATCAGCAGCCTTAAAACCGAACTAGAGCTGTTTGTATCAATTTACAGCGAGGACACAGTGCTTTGTTGTAATCCCGGTTTCTGTAACGGGTCTGTATAGCTGTATGTCGACTGATAGAAGTACAAGGTAGGCTAGTTTGCTTATTAGGCGAATTAAGCCGATAAGATTCTTCTCTAGTTCGGCTATTTCCACGTCCATAGTCTACACTCTTCATTGACAAAACCACACACAAAAAAATTAGCTGTGGTTTAATTAGCCGCGGTTTAAGCTGTATTGTATCGGGCAAATAGACGCGGCTTGGCGTCTGGAACGTTGAATGCGTTCCGCATACTGGATAGGCAGCGCTCCCACCCTGCCACCCTGGCAGGTGGCAGTTAGTGGTTGATAGCGAGAGGTTGGTCGCCCAATGATCGCTGCGGCCTATTGCTGCAGTGCCGCGTGCCACTGCCACAACGTTGTCAGCCCTAATGCATGCAGCCTATATCTCTCTCTCTCTCACCACCGCCACGTACCTCAAAGCGCGATTGAGGCATCCACTGATGACCCACCGCGGTGGCTCAGTGGTTAGGGCGCTCGACTACTGATCCGGAGTTCCCGGGTTCGAACCCGACCGCGGCGGCTGCGTTTTTATGGAGGCGAAACGCTAAGGCGCCCGTGTGCTGTGCGATGTCAGTGCACGTTAAAGATCCTCAGGTGGTCGAAATTATTCCGGAGCCCTCCACTACGGCACCCTGTCTTCCTTCTTCCACTCCTTCCTTTATCCCTTCCCTTACGGCGCGCTTCAGGTGTCCAACGATATATGAGAGAGGTACTGCGTCATTTCCTTTCCCCCCAAAACAATTCTTATTATTATTATTATTATTATTATTATTATTCACTGGCATAGGGAGCCAGTTATACACCTTCCTTTCCTTAAAAACATCGGAGTCTAGAACGTTGTCAGCGCCAACGTCAATGAACACAATGAACGCCGACTGCCTATAGAAACAGAGGCGAGCGCTCGGTTACGGCGGCAGCGGCGGCTGAGTGACGTCATAGCTATCACGAGATTCAAGGTCGGTTCAAGGTGAAACGCGCGCACACGGCCCACACGGCGAAGAAGCTAAGGAGGGGAGTAGTAAAGCTCTCGCTTTGAAAGTGCCTCTTTATCACACTGTTGTATCCCATCGTTTTCACATTCACTATTTCGAATTTTCTTCAATGAAACCAGAGAATGAAGTATACCTTTTTTAAGATCTGAAAATCAACACGGCACAGACTGCAAGAAGGCTGCGTTTTTATGGAGGAAAAACGCTAAGGCGCCCGTGTGCTGTGCGATGTCAGTGCACGTTAAAGATCCCCAGGTGGTCGAAATTATTCCGGAGCCCTCCACTACGGCACCTCTTCTTCCTTTCTTCTTTCACTCCCTCCTTTATCCCTTCCCTTACGGCGTGGTTCAGGTGTCCAACGATATATGAGACAGATACTGCGCCATTTCCTTTCCCCCCAGAAACCAATTGAAATTGAAATTGAGATTGCTAGGATGGGCAATTGCTGCCCTGTATAAGCGTCGGCCACGACACCTGTTTTCTCCGCAACAAAGCACGAATCCCTTGCAATCCCCGCCTCCGTCGGTGCGCACTGGTCGGGTGGTTTTCCTTCTGACGTTGATTTCGTGGAACGGAGTCTGCTCGGGCTTTCAGCGAAACGAGTTCTGCATTCGATGCTAATCGGTCGTCGGCGTCAGGCTGCGTTCCATGCTAGCGCCCTAGCGACGCGACGTAGACGGTGACGTTTCGCTGGTCATGCACGTCCCAGCCGCGAAG
Organism: Amblyomma americanum; assembly: GCA_030143305.2. Lineage (NCBI taxonomy): Eukaryota > Metazoa > Arthropoda > Arachnida > Ixodida > Ixodidae > Amblyomma > Amblyomma americanum. The sequence goes on from JARKHS020004947.1 coordinate 80,787, forward strand.
CCCGTTATCATTAATGTATCACCCTTCATCGGCCAGATCATCGCGTCTGCCCTGACAAGCAATTAGAATTTTGAGCCTCTTGTGCTTCGACGCAGTCGGCAAGCTGAGGAAAAGTTCAGAATGGGGCTAGTTGCTTTGAAATGTAGTGACAGGTTGTTTATTGATTCTTGTCATTCCTATCCGTTGCTTACTGACGTCACAAATAGGATCATGAACCATTAACAAACGCCCACATACACACGAACGCGCCATCTGGCAATGCAGTCTTCTTCCTGCTCGAATTCGTTTTCTGGCTTGCCCTAGGCTGCATGTGGCTTCTAGCAGAATGCAGCATAAACTGAGGCGTTCAGGCGTCCCCTTAGCAAAAGCAGTTCTTGGTCTTGCAATTTAATCCGAGCAAAAAACGTATAAAATTGAAAACCTGTTGACTGGAAAGTGGTTGACCGCTGACTGTGCATATAAACTGGGAATAGCATAAACAAATTGGCGAATAAATAAAGGTCGTTACAGGCGCGCTCACCTCTATTGTGTCGCCACTCGAATCATCCGATTGTTATAACTGGAACACCTTCTCCTAAGCGCGCATCCGGGCGGTCTTGATATAACCTCCATTATGCGCTTTATGTAGTCCACATAGCGTTCATCATCGTAATTTCACCTTAATTTAACAGCGATACCTGCATGGCCTTCCCCGAAGTAAAAGACATCGATCTCGTAAAATGTCGCAGCCATAAGCTGCCCCGTTTACCTGCACTGACAAATAAGAATTCTATATTCTAGTGAGTATATTATGGCATATATGTGGTATGTGGGGTTTAACGTCCATAACCGACAAATGGATTATGAGGAACGCCGTGCAGTGGATTGATTCATTCCACTTTTGATCACCTGGAGTTCTTTAACGTGCACATCGGTGCTCTCAACAACAGCAATATCTGTCTAATGTTTCCTACGTGGTCACGTGATTAATACTCGCTCGGACTGTGTGGGCCTTGGTGTAGGTACTCTTCATAAATAGAGGAATAGAGTAGCTTTCACCGGCACTTTGGCTAGGAGAAGCGGAGAGATCTGGGAGGTTTTCTTTTTTTCTTGTTACGTAGTCTTGCTCAGGGAGGCAGTCGTTTTTCAACTTGTTGCCAGGTCTTTGCGGCTTCTTTAGATGGCGAGGAGTTTCGCCTGAATAGTTGCAGTTGTCGCAGGACCGGGGAGGTCCTGGCACCTCAGTGTAGTACGTAATGAAGAAGGCTTAGATAAAGGCCTTGACGTGAAGTTATGGCCGGAAGTCGTTTTTGGCTCTTAAGCGCGCACTGCTGCGTTGCAGAATTACCGGATGCAGTCTCGAAACTTCGATTTTTGCCGATAGATTGCACGCTGGCGCGTATAAGCTCGGGGATCTCCCTCCGATCGCGCTTCATTGCCGGTATCTTCAAGAAGAATTGGACGGCATTTAATGAAAATATACCGCGTCTGTGAAAGAAGCCGCATTTGCATTTATTGCGGATGGGATGCCAGCTGTCGCTGCCAGGCGTGGTATCGATGAATAACGGTTCACCAAATGCGATCGCTGAGCGAGATTAATGTGCCAACGGGTGGCAGTAAGGGGAGGAAATATTTCTGTTCTCTTGGCGTGACGTTGTTTTGTATTCATGTATATTTTGTGGCATATATATTGTTCGGTACTTGCTTTTCTTTCCCCTGTATGTATTTCCCTCTCCTGCTTGGACATACAGCATGTCCGCAGTATTCAATAAATAAATAAATAAATAAAATAAATTCAAGTGCACTGTTGTGTTTTGCATAACAATCGCAAGTGGCTTCTTTTTACTGGGTTCTGCATAACTGTCACAAGCGTTTTTTTAAACAACTTGCGGTAGTTAGAATGCAAAACCCGGCAAAGAAAACAATTCGCAATAACTGGGCGAAACATTCTAAAATGGACTTAAAAACCGCGAACACGAAAAACCCTCAGGCAGAGAAAACCAGTGACTGTGCGGAGATAAAATGTAAAGATTGCGTTTGCTTGTTGCACAATTTTCTAGTGTGTTGATCGTGAAATCAAATGATTGTTTGACAATTAATGCCGAAGGTTTTTGATTATTGGAAAAAGGTAGGTATGTTAAAGATACCTAACGTCAAAGTGACCACCTAACTGTGCAACATCGGCATTGTGACGTCATTGTTCTCGCAGTTTATGTCCGCGTGCGGGAGATTATTATAACGCGAGAGCATCTTCAATTCAAAGCTTCTCGTACATGCTCACGGCATCATTCGGCTGAGCAAACCTGACTGAGAAGGCAGTGCCGCGCCCTTCATCTCAAGAATGGTAGTGAGGGTGGTGCGTGGCGCCATCCCTCGTAAAATCATACATTGCCATTTGGCATAAACAGGATACGTACGTCATCTTTCCACCCGTAAACTAAACAAAAGGTCGTTCCAGGACGTCTCCTTTCATCAGCGTGCCGTCGTAAACTACTCGTCGAAAAGAAAATTCAATCTGCGGAAATCCACAGAAGCCATCAACTTGCTGTCAGCGCGATATGCATGAGCTCGAGCAGTGTTTCAGATGGGTCAGACAATTTAAGAGGGGCCAGAGGAGCATTTCAAGATCAGCCTCAGAGTGGTCGCCGTCGGGCAGCCGCGATGGAAGCCAAGCGAGACTTTTAATGCACTCGTCAAAGAACACAGGCGAGTATCAATATACGAAATAGCAATAATGTTTCAAAGAGGGCGCAGTGTTCGGGATATGAATAAAAACTTAGGTTACAGGAATTATTTGTGCCAGTTGCGTTCAACGCTTATTGACCAAGGTGCGCAAAGTTCAGCGCGAAATTGTGAGATGATTTCCTCAAACGAAACGATAGAGTATGGGCGATATAGACCGTCACCACTGTAACTCTCTGTAAGTAAACAAGGAAAACACGAAACGTGGCGTCAGCTGCCGAAGTCATGGCCGAGGTCTTCTGGGGACCGGAAGGTCCAATTTCGGAAGGTCCAATTTCCTTCAGCCTGACAAATTCTACTCTTACCCGCCGCGGTGGCTCAGTGGTTAGGCCGCTCGGCTACTGATCCGGAGTTCCCGGGTTCGAACCCGACCGCGGCAGCTGCGTTTTTATGTAGGCAAAACGCTAATGCGCCCGTGTGCTGTGCGATGTCAGTGCACGTTAAAGATCCCCAGGTGGTCGAAATTATTCCGGAGCCCTCCACTACGGCACCTCTCTCTTCCTTTCTTCTTTCACCCCCTCCTTTATCCCTTCCCTTACGGCGCGGTTCAGGTGTCCAATGATATATGGGACAGATACTGCGTCATTTCCTTTCCCCAAAAACCAATTATTATTATTATTATTATTATTATTATTATTATTATTATTATTATTATTATTATTATTATTATTATTATTATTATTATTATTATTATTATTATTATTATCATTATTATTATTATTATTATTATTATTATTATATATTATTATTATTCAAATTCTACTCAGTACGTTCAAGCACCGAAGGAACTCCGTCACGCATGGCGCGATAAGCGACCTGCAGGAAAATTCATGTTGCAGCACGACAATGCATGCCTTCACGCCGTTAGCTCAAAGAAGTACAGACCTAAATTTTTTGGGTGTCTTTTGTGGTGCGCATGCACTGCTTCACGAGGTCTGACCGGCTCGTCGAGTTTGCGTGAAGCTTGACCTTGAGGGTGATCTTGGCCGAGCCATAAATAAATATTGCCGCGACAGGGATTCGAGCCCGCGGAGGCGCGAACAGATCAGATTCGCTGGCCACTGCACGAGAGCACATAGATGCTATCGCCGCAACCGATCACGCCTCGTATTAATCTGCCGAACACTCTCGCTCTGTGCATTGCTCATCGATCGTTGTCTTCGTCAATTAATACCACTATCTAACTAATATCGTCCATGAGCCAACCCATGCATGAGCCAAATTGGCTAGACCATGCTTTCCCACGTCTACTCGGCTTAACTGCGTTGAAACCCTACCACTTTTGTATGCATCGAAATTGTCCCACGGGCCTAGTAATAATGAGAATGAGCGCAATGCACCAGTGCTCAGCGTTAATAATTAATTATAAACGATTCTGTACCGGCAGTTTCAGTCTCGGTCGGCGCCACCACGCAAGTGCATCTTGACGTTGCGATGGACCGGCCAAACTGAACTACCACAATACTGATGACGCCTGCGTCGCCTGCATGCGTTTTCCTGAGAGCAACCGCTGGATTCGGTGTCGTCACAGTAACTAGGGCAAGTGGACCTTGATGTCACTGGATGTGGGTGGACGTATTAATGCCGGGCAGCTCCTCAGGAAACACTTAAAGTTATAATAAATTATGTTCCACTCAATCCCTGCCACTGAATATTGCTAGAAGGCATTTCCTCACGCGCATGAAACGAATACTATTGTTTGTTTGCATTGGAAGTTTTGTGTCTGTACCCCTTTAGCAGTGGAGAAAATGGCCACAATGCGGTTGAAAATTCTTCCGTACCCGCATGGCAGCCCTCGTCTGGTTCCTGCGGACTTCAGCCTGTTCAGATATTCGAACTGCAAGATGCGAAGTCACATATCCCACACATCAAAGGCGATCCTTGCAGTAGTCCGTCACCGCTTCTACAAGGCGGGAAAGCAGATCTATCGGAGCGGTATTTTCAGGCTTCCCGATCGATGGGAGAAACGTACGTGATGAAATCGGACTTCGTAGAAAAATGAAAAATAATTGGCAAAATAAGATGAAGTTGCGTTTTCAGATGCTGTGCAATGATCTGTGAAAAGTTGTAGCTCATTACTTTCGGTATGACGCCTATAAACACGGTGCCTAGAACGTTTCCCAGTGGTAATACATTGTAAGGCACCGCGTAAAAACAAAAAACAACAAAAACATGGTACACTTGTAAACCGCAGATCGAACAAAGGCGCTCTCGTTCATCCTGTCCTTTACTAGTGTTCCTTTTTTGTGTGTGTTTGTGTGTGTATGTGTGTGCTGTCTTTCACAATGACGACAAGCGGTTGCTCTCATCGCAAGTGAGCCGAGTTAGATGCTATTAAAAAATGGCGGGCGGTTTAGCAATGCGAAACACGAAATATTCTAGGAAAGCACCGTTTTTTGCTGGTGGACGCCACCGCCGCGTACCTGAAAGCGCGATTGAGGTGTCCACGGAGCCAGGGAGCCAGTTATGCGCGTCTTCAACTTTTCCATAGTCCCTGCCAATTTACCCAATGTACCCCGATGGCCTATGCTCCAGTGTCGCAGTTCGGCAGCAATGTTGTCAACGCCAACGTGTATTGCTGTAGCGCCTTGTTTCTGCCACAACGTTGTCCACGGCAACGCATACAGCGCTCATCTCTCTGTCAGTACCGCCACGTAGCTCAAAGCGCGATTATTAGTTTGATAGTAGGATTACTCGATGAAGAAGACGATGATGTCAATGCACAGCGCGAGAGTGTGCTGCAGTTCGAACACGAGGCGTGTTCGGCTGCGGCTATAGCCTCAATGCACAGAATTGAGGCTATCACGGCAGCCGAAAACGCCTCGTGCTTTGCTCTGATTGATTGATGCTGTGTTCTTCTGGGACAGATTACAACGAACAATTAAGAAGGACATTGACATCACACCCTACAGTATCCGTTGTTTTTTGCCTGTGGAGAAAAACAGTGTTGTGCCATATGATCTATTTCTGTTGCTGGGACTATTTAGTCTCTGGAAGAGCCGCATGATGGACCTCCACGCCGATTCACCACGGTCGTCGAAATCTTTGCTTCCATGAACAATGCGCTTTGGTGTTGGGAGTATATGCTGCCCTGCAAGAGCCGCCTAGCTGGCTCCCCTATCTGGATGCATGTGTGTGCCTCCCAGACTTTTGATGCTTTGGAAGGAGGGGTCGTGCAGCGGTAAGGTGGCCTGGTGCTTTTGTGGCGTAAGCGTGCTTACACTTTCCTTTTCGGCACTATTTCCGTGCAATAGAGAAAAAAAAATTGCTGCGACAGTCCTGGTGCTCTCGTGCAGTGGCCAGCGAAGCTGAACTCTTCGCGCCGCCGCGGCCGGTTCCAATAACAGACGCGGATATTTATTTCATTTATTTTTATTTATTTATTTCACTTGGCACAAAGTCAGAAATATCGCAAGACCTTACTCGGGGCTTACCCATCGGAATAAGGCTTTCGCGCTAATAACTTATTTTTCGGTCGTGTTAATTGGTGCTTTAGCTACCGACATCGGCGCACAGTGCTTGTGAGTGAACCGCGACAGATTGTAGAATGAATAAATGACATGCGCATGTAATACACAATGCGGAAAAGGAAATATGTGACTCGAAAAGTTTGCTTTTAGAAAGCTGAGCAGCAAGATACTAGCTCGTAGAGGGGTAAAGTGTATGCATGTCTTCTTTGCACTTTCAAATTTGGATTGCGTAAAGACTAACAGCATTTCTGTTTTTCATCTTGAACTATTCCGGAAGTCCTGAGCAGCATTTAGTAGAGAACTGGCATCATTTCCTATCCCTATGCCTCACGATTTTTTTAACGATTACGCCATTCTGTTATTACTTGAAGGATAATGTTTGTAGCATTTAGATATAAAAATTAAACTATTGATTAGTAGCAGCATAATCTTTATTAAAGTCTTGAATATTTTACGTATCACTGGCAGAACATGCGGAATTTTAGAAATTTTGCGCCGACGAATTAGTAACTCCATAATAAAAATAGCTCTGAGAATTTCTTAAACTGTTTATTAGAGCGCTTAAAGGAAATTAAATGTGACTTATTGTTGCTGCATTGCATTCTCAATCGGACTGTTGAAAAGCTTCCTTGCTCTGTACAGAACCATAGGAAGGCATTAAACTCTTCCTTTAACGAATTGTGATTGACATGTTGCTATCGCCAGAACCTACTAGACAAATAACGCGCAGTGAAAAGCTTCCTCTCGTGCCATACCTAAACGTTAAATCTCCATCTTGAAGCATACGTGTGCAACGTCCGGCAAGTCTATCTAACCACAACTCAATTCAGCCCTACGCTACAATGTAATCTTTCTTGTCTTGACAGCCAAGCGCTGACAGGCGTCTGTAAAGAAAGTGTATTTGAACGCTGGCCAGACAGCGGCTGCTTGATAGACCTGGTATTGACTACAGCTTAACCGACGTCGATGGTGACGTCACGGCCTTCACACAGGTCACATCGGCCTTCATTGTGTTGTTCGTCTCTAAACCGTGAAGCATTGCCTTATTACGTTTATCTTGCGACCGGAAAAAGGTACTTTACGATGAAAGAGCATTCTCGTGTATGCTGTGCGCATACAGGAGCCTATCTCGACGCGTAAATTAATGGGCAGGTAATTCAATAACTTGAGACTATATCGCACTTCCGCAAGACTATTGACGACAACGCCGCCTATATGTACTTTGCATTCTGGTACCGCGCTCTTTGCCTCAGCTTTTTGTCTCGCTTATTAGGCGCGACATGCTGCATATTCATCAGCGGGTATAAGGCCAGAGGCGCGTACTATTTACCCTCGCTCTTACGCGTAGTCACGCATTTCGAGCGGCGAGAACCTTGACTGTGTATACGCAGCGACACACGGACGTCTATAGGCGTGCCTTACTTCGCGCAGCTCTGCCACCTTGCAACATCCGGTGGAAGTGTGAAAGGCCACTGCGACTTTAGCGCGTGTCAGCTTCGCAGGCCAGTCTGTCACAGCCCTGTTCCAGAGAGCTGTTAGGGGGAGTCCCGCTAGGACATACTTGATCAGTATGCAAGGTGTCGACGCGTCTTTCCGCAGTGGTTTAGACCTAGACGACGTTCACTGGGATGCGTCTGGGACAGCGACTGTAAATCCTGACTCGTGTGTCAAGCTAGGGCTGCAATAGTTTGACCGGGAGTTGTGTGGGTTGTCGTGACCTCTGCACGTGTGCGCTTGACTGCGCCCCAAACCAGTGCAATTTAGCCGCGCGCGCGCGTAAAAGAGGGGAGGCCCGGCCCTGCCTACCTGAGCTCGGTCACGCAGACCCTCACGTTAATTGCCCGGGCAACAGCCAGCCGGGCTTTCGCCGGAGAGGTGATTGAGCCCCGCGGTCCCTGGCCTTGCCGTTTCATTCTGTGTGTGTTGTTGCAGGAGGCGGCAGGCTGCCAGGACACTATGCCAGGAGCATGCAATAGTTCTGGCGTGCAGCTCGTGAGAGTCAACGTGATTTGCAGCGCGTGTTTACGGAGTTGCATCGTACTTTGGCTCTCAAAAGTAATCAAGCTGCTTCTTTACGCGGCCGCCTCGTTGGGCTTGGTGGCTATGACCTTCTGGTAGTAGTAGTAGTAATAATAACTTTATTCATAGAAATATATGGGTGGGTCTTGGTGTAGAGGCGCTCTTCACATCTTTTGATGTGGTCTGTGGCTCTTGTGGCAGGGTTGGAGCCCCTAGTCCATGGCCCCACTGAGTCTTGCCGCCAGGTAGGCTTTCCGGACCAGTCCTGCCTGGACCGCCGGATCCTCACTGGAAAGGATCCTCTCCCACTGCTCCGCACTCGGGATTCTGTTTATTGCAGCCGCATTTGTTCTCTTTTCACACCACGTTATATGAATTAACGTGACTTGGTCCTCACACCACGGGCATTTGCTGCTATATAGGCCTGCGTGGATCTTGCTTAGTATGTTTAGATTCAGGAAAGTTCCCGTTTGTAGCTGTCTCCAATAGACCGCTTCTGGTATGAGCACGATTGAAATGAACATTGGTTTTTGGGGAAAGGAAACGGCGCAGTATCAGCCTCACATATCGGCGGACACCTGAACCACGCCGTAAGGGAAGGGATAAAGGAGGGAGTGAAAGAAGAAAGGAAGAAAGAGGTGCCGTAGTGCAGGGCTCCGGAATAATTTCGACCACCTGGGGATCTTTAACGTGCACTGACATCGCACAGCACACGGGCGCCTTAGCGTTTCGCCTCCATCGAAACGCGGCCACCGCGCTCGGGTTCGAACCCGGGTACTCCGGATCCAGTAGCCGAGCGCCTCTAACCACTGAGCCACCACGGCGGGTTAGCACGGTGTCGCTGTTTCGAATCCCGGAAGAGGCGCAGCGCCATCATGATGGAGGCTAGCTAGATGCAATAAAGTCCTTATACTGCGATTTCGATATGCGCTAAATAACACCTGGCGGGGGAAGTTAATCCGGTTCCATGTGATTTACCATTCTGACATGCAATCTGCATTAAAGGGACACTGATGATTAATTGAAGGCGGCCTTTATTGATACTTTACCGCGTTCTAAAGGCACAAGACGCTACCTTGAGCGGAAACACACGTTCTATATGCCAGAAAAGTTCGGAAAATGAGATACAGTCGTCGCCACCCTCGGCCGTTTTCGCAAATAAGCCGCGATGCATCGAGACAAATACTTTTGGGTGCGAATCCCTGAGGCAAAAGCAGTGCCACCATTCGCATCCAAATGATGACTTTTTCGCGAGCGAAAAAGCATGACTTGAGGCCGTGTGTGGGGTAATGAACCCGAGGTGTTTATAGCTGCCACAGACGATGGTAATGACCGCCTCTATCAGAAGAGCCGATTGTACGCGCTTGGCCGTGGGTTTCGGGGCGACGATTCAGCTACCGAGACAGTGATCACGGATTCCTTTTCGGTGTTGACGTCACGAGTTTAAAGACAGTGGCGGGAGAAAGCTTTAAATCGAATTTTCTCATCAATAAACGCCTACTTTTCGACCAGGCAACGTTGTAGCCAGAAAGGGGCGCAGAATAGATTTTTACGTAGAAAAGAAGTTGGAAGAAGCAGTCTACAGTGTCCCTTTAAGTGTTACGCTTGAGTGACTGATAGGTGCAGGATAGGGAAGCCGCCCGCTAGGTTCTCCATGACGTGGATGGTGTTCCGGAAAGTTTTAGCAGGAAGAACTGAAAAAAAAAATCTAAGATAGAGACAGCGGCAGCCTAGGTTCTCCATGACGTGGATGGTGTTCCGGAAAGTTTTAGCAGGAAGAACTGAAAAAAAAAAATCTAAGATAGAGACAGCGGCAGCCTAGGTTCTCCATGACGTGGATGGTGTTCCGGAAAGTTTTAGCAGGAAGAACTGAAAAAAAAAATCTAGGATAGAGACAGGGGCAGCCACCACTGCCTCAACCGACGCTGGTTAAAGATGCGTGCACGTGCTACACACGAACGATTATACTGGCGTCGCACGGTCACTGTGAACACTTGCTGAACGGCATCGCGGTTTAATTAACGAATGTCCATTGATATACTTCCCGAAAGCGACTGACGGCTGGAGAATTTCGAAACAGTTTATGGTCAGTGAGTCATAGTTAGTGTTACTGAAAAGTCACTGTGCGAGCAATTTTCTTCCCGGAAAGCCGATCGCGGAGGAACTGCGGTGAAAGCGTTAAGTTGCCATCATGACATCGGCAGCCGCCCTGCGTCTGAAGTATTCAATCGAAACAACTGAATTACCATTTGCTTTCCTGCTTTTCTGTTTTCAATGACTGCTTTCACTCCCCCCCCCCCCCCCCCCCCCCCTTTCACATTATGAAACTTTAGCTTTCAAATTTATTACGTTTAATCCTCCTGCCCTTTTGCGACCCGGAGATGAGCGGCCTGACCTTGTTCCGCTTCGCATCTTGAGGAGGCAGGAATCTTAATTGTGGAGGATTTTCGTCGCCGCGACGCCGTTACGTCAGCGTATCCTTCGATGACTGCTCCTGAAACATGTGCTCGAGCGCAAGCAGTCACCTTGCCGCGTATGTGTCGAGTCAGTGTATGCCAAGGCCATGCCTCATGTTTTTTTGCGTCTTGCGAAGTTTTCCTTGTTTGGGAAAAAAAAAAACGTTTCCGGAGTCCCCGCTGAATTGATCCTAGTTGAAATGCGACAGCTTTTCTGGGGCTTTTGCTGCCGGCGCTGAATGTCGTTCCGACAAGGAAGTGATTACGATTACGATGGTGAATTATAATGGCGCAAGGACATCCGTGGCCAGAGAGCGCCACGGTAGAAGGTGCTTTTCGTCTGGACTAGATGGGGTCGTATAGAACCATTTTGCAAGCATTACACCCGAGACAAGCAGAGCACCAGGCCAGGGAAAAGCTTGTGCCCATTAGATTCGATGAGGAATTGGATTGTTGCTGAATGTATTTATTTTTATTTATTTACATTACCCCTCAGGGCCAGTGGCATTACAGAGGGGGAGTGGTAAATATACAAAAACAGTGACAAAATACACTTCGGTTACAAGAATATTTAAAAAGCATCTGACTATACAATGTTAGCTATTGCTACGCGGAACTGCTCATAATTTACAATGCTAGCAACTTCTGCGGAAGGTGGTTCCAGTCACGTGAGGTTCGCGGCAGGAATGACTGCGAGAAGCATTTCGTGTTGCATGACACAATTCCGACTTTGAGATTATGGTCAATACGGCGGGATACATAAATTGGCTGGGGGATGAGGTGATCACGTAAAGCAGGATGATGAAACAGCTTGTGGAACAGGGCGAGACGAAACACTTTTCTACGCGATGTCAGTGTAGGGAGGCAGAGATTAGATTTCATAGCAGTTATACTCGCTGTGCGGTTGTAGTTAGCAAGGATGAAACGTACAGAGTTATTTTGAACCATCTCAAGATCATTAAGTTGCCATGGGCAGGGTCCCATACAGTTGTTGCATACTCAAGTTTAGGTCGTATTCGTGTTTTATAAAGCAATAGTTTCAAATTCGAAGGGACATTAAAAAAGTTACGACGTAAGCAGCCTAGCATGCGATTAGCATTTTTAATTATGTTCTCGGTATGAAGAGACCAATTGAGATTTGAAGAAATGTGAACGCCTAGGCATTTATATGACGAGACTGATTCCAATGAGATGTTATCAATGTAGTAGTGAGGCGGGGCGGAAATGTTTCTAGATACACGCATGACTCTGCATTTGTTAATATTTAGCTGCATCAACCAATCTTTGCACCAGTTCCCTATTGTGCCAGTATCTGCTTACTGTCGACTATTTAGTGATAATATAAGTGAAGTTAGATATCATAAACGTTTGTTTTATATGACTGGTTTTAAAATGGTAGTAGTAAGTGGTTTTTATTAAAATAATAATAAAAAGGAAGGATAAGATTTTTGCTAGCCCCGGCATCTGCCATCGATACTGAAGCACCTGAGCTGGGGCAGTGGAAACAAAGGATAGCAGGCAGAATGGAGAAATGAAATGGCCATTCTGCCTGCTATCCTTAAAGTGCATCGGGACTTCTGCGGGTCTTTGTCGGCGTCTGCAAATTAATCCGTTTTTTTTTGTCTCTTGTGGCTATGGCTTATTTTGTGGCTGCTTCATCGGTCGCTTTTCTTGTGCCTGGTACGGAACGCTGGACTTTAGATTCCCTAGAGGTTGCGCTTCAGGTTGATACACTTGCGGCAGCCTGCGGGGCTTGTCCACCCTCCGGAGGAGATGCTTATGGCAGTGAACTTACTAACGTACGCTTATTCTCCATGGAGCCCTTCTCGTGCGTCACCCTCGCAGAATCTTATCAGTGACACCGCCTGTGCACAGGGTAGGTATTTAATCGGCCACAAAATATTTCGGTCGTAGCCAGATTATTTTTTTTTCTCCGAAGTAAAAGCTCGCCTGTGTCCTGGACTGCCCGAAGGAGACGGAGAGGATGGGGGGGGGGGGGGGGGGGCGTACCCTACTTGTCTACCAGCCCCTGGCCACCGGGGCTCTTATGCACCAGATGATCACTGGTCAGAGGATCACTGTAGTTTTCGCTCGCCTTCTCTTTTCTCGCCTTCTGCGCATGCGCAACCATTTCACTCCGACACGACTGAAAGGAACGTGAAGAAACGAGGGGGACAAACTCAATTAAATAAATACTTCAGGTCCGGGTCGCGCAGTGGAACAGGGTGGTTTGCCTACTCTTACCTTCACGCGAAGAAAACACTCGGGTCATGGTCAACGGGCCCAGTGCACTAAGGAACAGTCGTAGCAGCACTCGAGTGCCAGCTAGCTCTTTGGCGCCAGACTGGAGATCAGACGGGGCTATTATCGCTTTCGTAACTCGTAAACCGGCACCACTGAGGAGAACGATAGTGAGGACAGTGCCTGAGAGAGCACACGTGTAGGCCGTCTGCTTTGACGGGAGAAGCACTGTTCGCAGTTTCTATTCCGGAGATGCATGCTTGCAGACGCCGTTGGAGTCTGTTTTTTCACCACGCGTTTTCATTGTTTTCTTTGCCATGGACTCACGAAGGTTGCTGAAGAGAGAGAAACAAATCGGCATAGTTGGTCAAATGTTTAGGGGAATCCCCCCAGATTGAGTAGATTTGTAATAAGGGAGTAATTACTCATTGGCATACACCCAACCGCAGCCATACAGCTACAAAGGAAATTATACAGCTTCCACAGAAACTTCGTATACGTATATATAGTTAAACAAAAATTCATCCTGGTCCTGGGTTAGAACCCGGGACCACCGCTTAGAACAGTATTGGTCACATGTTTAAGGGAAAATCTGCCATGGGGGAGTAGATTTGTAATAAGGGAGTAATTACTCATTGGCATCCACTCAAGCGCAGCCATAGGAAAACTGTAAGAAACCCTGTATTGTATTATAGCTTTTCTATGTAGCGCTTGGTGGTTGCCAATGAGTAATTACGCCCTTATTACAACTCTACTCCACCTTGGGGGATTCCCCTACATTTTCGACCAACGCTGTTCCCACTTCGAGTTATTGATCAATTCGCTCTCGCCCTACCAATGCAAGCTGTCCCGGTTAGCTCAGTTGGGTAGAGCGACTGCTCCGGTAAAGCGATGGTCCCTGGTTCGAATACCGGACCAGGGCGAATTTTTCTTTGACTACAAAGTTTCCTTGGAAGCTGTATAGCTTTCCTTTGCTGCTGTATGGCTGCGCTTGGGTGGGTGCCAGTGATTAATTACTCCCTTATTACAGATCGGCATAGTTTACGTACCATACGCCAGACGTGGATAGTCCATGTGACACCACGCGTTACAAATGGACAGCAAGTGTGCTCCGAAGACAAAGCTACCGAAGGAAGTGACACGCAGCAGGAGGCAGTAAAAATGCAAGTGGCATGACGAAGTGGGAAATTCCCGGGGCTGCAGCTGACATACGACTGAAGCAACTCGTCATTGGAGGAGCCCATTGTCCTGCAGTGTACAAGGTGTTATTCTTTCTGCTAATGAACTCAGTTAACACTGGTTGGTACGACACAGACGGTTGCGTACTGAAATTGCTCTTCTCAGTTTTGTCAGTCTTGCAGCAACAGTGTCTTGCAGCAACATGTATATTGCAGCAAGCGGGCGCGTGACACAAGTTGTCCAGGGCGACACGTCGGTTAGCCGGTTCTCTCGTTCATGATCAACACGCTCTGGACGACCTTCGTAATGACTGGAATGATGTTTTTCGACTATGAGACAAAGAAACACCGCGAAAAGAGCAGGCCTTGTGACCTGGACACCATCTCAGGTTACTCAGGTCAGCCGCACCAGTCTAAATAGGGGGAGCAGGTTCCAACTTCGATATGAGCGTATGAATGTGGGGTTGGATTACTGAACATCCCCAAGCAACGAGCTAGCCGTGCGGGTGTTCATCAGTTGATGAATGTAGAGCGAGGTCTTAATGTGTGTGTGTGTGCGTGCGTGCCTGGCAGTCTAGTGAACTATTGCGTGTGCGAGAAGCTCAGAGTTCTGTGACTGAATTGCGTTCTGCTCTTATGAGTGCTACAACGACGTTTATTAGGCGAGGAAACCGCACTCCTAGGAGATCCTCCGCGTGAAGGACCAGCGTTCTTTGGTCTGCCAAACGGCGACTCAGCGCTCCCAGTTGGGTAGAGTAGAAGGCTATGGAAAATGATGGGCCTTGGTGGTCACAGAGCAATAGTAAACGCAGTGGTTTTGAAAATTAAACATTTCTGACAGATCTGCCTGTCTGGTTGAGTTTGAAGACTTATAATAAACTCTACACATCTCCAACAAAAACTTTAATTTGAAACCCATCCTTTCGGAGCCGCCTCGGCTCCTTGTTCAGGGGTGATTGGATGCAGTATAGCTAGCTAATCAGGGAAAGTCTCTACCGCAGCCAGATGTCTAGGCGACGCACTTAACTCGTCAGATCTTCGCACCAGAAAAACTGTCGATGCGCTCTAGTACAGAGGTACAGGGGTAACTGGGGGCAGTAGCTATAGCTACTGCCCCCCAGTTACCCCTGAAGAAGGAGCCGAGCCGGCTCCGAAACGTTGGGTTTCAAATGAGTTTTTGGTCGGCGATGTGTAGAGTTTATTACATGCAGTGATTTTAAGTGTAGCACAAGGTTAGGGCAGTTATGATCAAAGAGGAGGCGGTTGGGATCGTAGGACTGTACCGGAGCAAGCACATCGACAGTCTTTCTGGCACGAGCTAACTGCGTCGCCTGTAGGCATCTGGCTGCGGTCGAGCTTTTCCCCGAGCCGCGGCCGTTCAATTTCTTCCTTGTCTGCCGCCGCCGCCCGTCCTTCCGGCGGCGCGTCGTTGCGGAATCGCGTCCTGCTTTCGTTCCCGCGTGGCCGGCGTGTTTCAGCCGCTGTCCTTGGCCTCAGAGGGGAAAGGGGGGCGGCCGCTTTGGCGGAAGGCGGCCGCCGCCGGCGGGATCGCATCGCGGCCAGGTTCGTTGGCCGGTCGCCTCCGTGGCGTCCGGCGGACGCGAACTTTCGCCCCGCTTTCGCGTGGCTCCGCGGTGGGAAGAGGAAGCAAAAATACTGTCGGGGACAGTTCACTGCGTTCAGGCAGTTACCTACGCTCATTTGGATGAGTTCAGACAGATGCGTTGCTATTGTTACCTGCCTGCAGTTCGCTGAGTTCGGACAGTCCATTGAGTTCAGGCAATTAGCTGCGCTCGTTTCCTTCAGTCCACATTGTTAGCGGCATCCAGACTGTTTGCGGCGTTGAGATTAAATTTAGCTCCGCTCAATTCGCAGTGTTCGGATCGTTAGCTGCGTACAGACAGCTTTCTGCCTTTGGTTGGCAGCATTGATAGTTCGCTGTGACCAGTGAGAGAGAGAGATAGACGAACAGAAAGGCAGGGAGGTTAACTACGCAGCGCTCGGTATGCTACCCTTCACGTGGGAAGAGGAACGGAGGGAGAGATAGAAATGGGAGAGAGCAAAGGGAGATGATCACTTTTCCACATGTCCGTTGGCCATGTGAGAGAGTTCAGTGAGACAATGGGGTGGAGTGAGATTGGAACCTGAGAAATTGTGAAGTAACCACACAAGTGCCGGGATGCGACAGCCCGTGAACTTGTAGACGGCCACATTATTATTAGACAAAAGTATAGGACTAGACAGGCTAGGCATCAATATATCGGTGAAAGTGAAACGCTTTTCTGCGAATCCATGCTAGTCCATCTTTCGGCACTCTTGCCACCTTTTTTCTCCACTGCTCTTAGTTTTTCTCCACCGCCTTTTGCGCTAGTCCTGTCGGTTGTTCTGATCGTCTCGTTTTCGTAAACCTTCTTGCTTCACTGGAATAGGGCGGATTCTCTTTGTCAGAGGGGCAACTAGATTTCAGTTTCAATGAAGGCGACGCTTCTTAATAACCGTTAAGGTTAAGGTGGTCCTTCATGCACTCCTCCTTCCAGCAAACAGAGGGAAGACATTGCCATCCTCACTGTCGCGTCACATCTTGGTTGTTTCCTCTGCTGTTCCTCTGCTGTGACACAGCAGAGGACACAACCAAGATGTGACGCGACAGTGACGATGGCAACGTCTTCCCTCTGTTTGCTGGAAGGTGTCACAGCAGAGGAAACAACCAAGATGTGATGCGACAGGGATGATGGCAATGACTTACCTCTGTTTGCTGGAAGGAGGAGTGCATTTCCCATTTCGTTGGCGAACAATTACGGCGAGGCGGACACATCGACATGTGACTATGCCATTGTGATCGTGCCGGTAGGAAACAAAGCCTCCAACACTCTAAACAGAAAAGTGTAAACAGGGTGTAAGCCGTCCTCTAGCGGAGTGCGCTGGAGGACAGCTTACACCCTTTTTACCCCCATATTAGCATATTCGTGTTTAGAGTGCATATATTCCTTGAGCTAAGGGCGACAGCAGCAAAAAGGAAACGAAGCCTCCCACACTCTAGACAGAAAGGTGTAAACAGGGTGTAAGCTGTCCTCTAGCCGAGTGCGCTAGAGGACTGCTTACACCTTTTTTACCCCCAAATATACTTATTCGTGTTTAGAGTGCATATCTTCCTTGAGCTAAGGGCGACAGCAGCAAATGGAAGGAGGCATTAGGTGCCCGCGAGGCCCAGCGGCACTAATACAGTGGCCTTTGTAGAAGTTGTGGTGCACCTTTCGTATCGAACTTGGTCAACGAGCAGACTTCCAAGCCGGGCTTGGCATTCCTGCTGCGGCGTTTCTTTTCCACCATAAGAGCCGTGAGGGTGTTCTGGTGACGCCGCTTGTCATCGGCGGCGCTTATGATGCCACGAGTGACCACCTAATCTTGATTCCTCAGCTGGGGATTTTCGCATCGCGGACGCTATGTAACGAGCCAGAGAGCGCGTGTTCGGGTGCTGCTGCTTATGGTTTTAGCGTTGTCTCGCGTCTCCTCGTGTGCTTGCTCAGTGCAAAATAAACTTCTGTACAGTCCTCGTCGCAACCGTCCTGCTCTTCATATATAGTCCCACACCAACTTGTCGAGGCGGGGTGTGCGGACCAGAGGGAGTCGAGTGATCCAAAGGCCCCACATCTCAAACATGACAAATGGCGCCTCGGGCCAGTCGGTATGCGGCTCAACACGCGTTGCACCCTTTCCACGGTGTGACGGCTGGATTTTCGTCCCGTGAAGGAGCGTCTCCGAGGTGCACGTTCTGCCCAAGTAGATCGGCGTGAACTGCTCCTACGATGCCTCGTTTTCGACTATCGCTCACCGCCCTTATAAATATGGTCTATAGACTGCCTATTGACTTCTTATAGACCCTATTGCCTTCCTATGGACATCTCCTTTTTCACCGTCCTTATAAAAATGGGCTATAGACTACCTTTAGAATTCTTATAGATGATGACGATGAGTATGAATTTTTCTAGCGCAACGGCATCCATGGCCAAAGAGCACCATGTCACAACGTATTTTCGACTTCTCAAGGTCAAAGACCCATTTCCCAAGCATTTCACCCTAAATAAACCGAGCACCAGACCAGGGGAAAGCTTGTACTCATTGCATCACTGGCGGGTACCAGGTGGTACTGGAGATCGAGCCCCGCACCTCCCGCGTGCAAGGCGGATGCTCAACCACTTGGCCACCGCTGCAGTGGCCTTATAGACTCTATTTTATACTTCCTTTTCTATGTTTCTCCTTTTTCACCGTCCTTATAAAAATGGGCTATAGACTACCTTTAGAATTCTTATAGATGATGACGATGAGTATGAATTTTTCTAGCGCAACGGCATCCATGGCCAAAGAGCACCATGTCACAACGTATTTTCGACTTCTCAAGGTCAAAGACCCATTTCCCAAGCATTTCACCCTAAATAAACCGAGCACCAGACCAGGGGAAAGCTTGTACTCATTGCATCACTGGCGGGTACCAGGTGGTACTGGAGATCGAGCCCCGCACCTCCCGCGTGCAAGGCGGATGCTCAACCACTTGGCCACCGCTGCAGTGGCCTTATAGACTCTATTTTATACTTCCTTTTCTATGTTTCTTTTTTCACCGCCCTTATAAAAATGGTCTATAGACTGCCTATAGACATCTTACAGACTCTATTGCCTTCCTATAAATATTTACTTTTTTCTGTTCATAGTATATAGACCGCCTATGAAAAAGCCTATTAAATGAGTATGGACATAAATCTATAGTCTATAAGTGTCTAAAGGATTTGTATTGTCTGTAGACTAGTCTATGGAATTTGTCTATGAATATGTGCAGAATTTATAGACAAAAGTCTGTGGACAGTCTATAAACTGTCTAAAAATTTTTTTAAGAGAGGGAAGGAAGCACACTCCTGCTATCCTGTATTCTCTTGCAGCTTTGTTTGTATCTCCAGTCTTTCAGAGTGCATTCATTAAACCAAAAGCTGTTCAGAGACTTGGAGGTCATGGTCAAACGTATGTCCAAAATTGTCATACGGACACGGCCTCGGTTCCAGACCAGCACAAATTTTTTTTCAGCTGCAAAATTTCTAAGAAATCTACATAGTACTCTTTTTTAGCCGCTGGGTGTGGACAGATGCTGACAAGTAATTGCTTTCTTAATTATTCATAGCCTTTCATCGATCATTATGCCACCATTGCGCCCTGCTAACGAAGTGAAGAGTGGTTTGTTTGCTTCATTGCTTAAGAGGACCGAAAATTATTCGTCTAGTAAAACTAAAAATAATGCCGAAAGAACTGCGAAGCTGTTTATAATGATAAAGAAATACTTGCTGTTGGTGCGCCCAGGGTCCGCTATAAACCTAGATCATGAGGCTATTTTGGAGGCGCCTAGCGAACTGCAGGAGGAAATAATTTTACTGCAAATTAAATTAAATGACTTTAAGACTAGCCTGGTGTTTATAATGATAAAGAAATACTTGCTGTTGGTGCGCCCAGGGTCCGCTATAAACCTAGATCATGAGGCTATTTTGGAGGCGCCTAGCGAACTGCAGGAGGAAATAATTTTACTGCAAATTAAATTAAATGACTGTAAGACTAGCCTGGTGTTTACAATGATAAAGAAATACTTGCTGTTGGTGCGCCCAGGGTGCGCTATAAACCTAGATCATGAGGCTATTTTGGAGGCGCCTAGCGAACTGCAGGAGGAAATAATTTTACTGCAAATTAAATTAAATGACTGTAAGACTAGCCTGGTGTTTATAATGATAAAGAAATACTTGCTGTTGGTGCGCCCAGGGTGCGCTATAAACCTAGATCATGAGGCTATTTTGGAGGCGCCTAGCGAACTGCAGGAGGAAATAAATTTACTGCAAATTAAATTAAATGACTGTAAGACTAGCCTGGTGTTTATAATGATAAAGAAATACTTGCTGTTGGTGCGCCCAGGGTCCGCTATAAACCTAGATCATGAGGCTATTTTGTAGGCGCCTAGCGAACTGCAGGAGGAAATAATTTTACTGCAAATTAAATTAAATGACAGTAAGACTAGCCTGATGATGATGATAATTATTAATAATATTACATATAGCCCTCAAAACATTTTTCCTACGCCATCTTCGTGATACCAGTTCTAGAAAATGCAAGCCCTGTTTGGTTCTTACAATCAATCACTAACATCACTCGGCTAAAGAGAGTGCAACAAAAAGCAGGAAAGCTCGTTCATAACAAACACAAACGCACTGACACCCCCTGCTGACCTTCAAGCAACATCTTGCTTGCCATCACTGTCATCTGGGGCGAAAGAATCTCTCCCTAAGTTTTTGTACCAATTATGGCACAGCAAGTACAGTACAAATGTTTCAAGATACGCGTCTTTCTCACAGTCACGGTAATCGTGGCATAAATAAGCACGCACATGAGATGATTGCATACACATGTACCCGCGAGCTTTGCTTTTTCCCCTTAGCTATCAGCGAATGGAATCAACTTGATCCATCGATTATCAGGGCTGATTTGCTATCTTATTTTACCTCAAGGTTGGAATGTAACAAAAATCACTAAAGTGCTCATAATCCTACATTCTACCATATGAGTGCACAATCTGCACTTGTAACGATTCCTTATATATGCCGGGTGTCCCAGCTAAATGTAACTAAGCTTTTAAAAGCACTACCATATGAGTGCACAATCTGCACTTGTAACGATTCCTTATATATGCCGGGTGTCCCAGCTAAATGTAACTAAGCTTTTAAAAGCACAGAATGACCTAGCCGCATGAAACCAGCTGAGGGTTGCTTGGAGTCGCGAAAACTTAGTCTGCAGTATTTTGCATTCTTCAAAATTGATTAGTGAAGTCTAAGCTAACATTTTAATTATTGACTTGAGGAACGAAGTGGCCATGGAAAATTTGTAGGTTGCTTTGAAAAACACATTAATCACATTACATTTAGTCAAGTACATTAATCACTAGCGTATATAAAAATCCCACAGAGAGACAACACTATCTTCATTTCAACAGTTGCCACCCATGCCACTGCAAAACCTCAATCCCATACTCACAGGCCATCAGATTCAAACGAATTTGCACACCGTGCGCAAATAAAAAAAAAAACAGATGCCAATTTTGCAAACATACGCAAACCGCAGCACAGGCTGAAGCACCCATTCAAACTTCAAACATTCTATCCGAGAAGATTTAAATTGCCATTCCAGCAACGTTGTTTACATGCTCAAGTGTGGCGACTGCCGAATGCAATACATGGGCCAAACAGACAACTCCTTCCGATTCAGGTTTAATAACAACCGCTCACATGCAAAGTCGCTCCCCAACCTCCGTCTTTCGAAACAACCTCCGCGAGAAGTTTGATGAACTTAATGTAACAATATTACAGGGTGGCTTCAAAAACACTGGCGAGTGCGAACAACAAAAATCGTATCTTATTTTTAGATTTAACACTGTGCAAAGGGGCATTAGACGTTTTTAGCATACCGGAGAGGTACTACTGTAGACGTATACCGGTTTACCGGACCCCTCTCGCGCATGCGCAGAGGCATTGTTGGGGTGAGGGGGGGGGGCACTGCGCGTGCGCAAGAGGGGTCTGGTAAACCGGTATTCGTCTGAGTAATACTTTTTGGGGGGGCTATTTGGTGCATGTTTCAAGAAGAGGGTTGTAGCGCCGAAAAAGACAACACGCAGCAAGCGAGACGTCTACGGTAGTACGTATCCGGTATGCTAAAAACGTCTATTAACGAAAGCCACCGCACCCTCACCTCTCTTTCGAGCTCAGAGACCTACGAAAATACACCCAAGCAGCATTGACTACGTCGTCTGAGGTCATACCGTTTTTTACATGCCACATTTGGGTAGTTATCCCCCCTCCCCCTCGTTTGGCTCGTCTTCTGGTCTCGCGAAGGTCACATAGCTCTCGCTTTCTTTCTCGCCCTTTTTATACTGAAGCTGACATCTTTTTATACTGGTAGCATTGCTCCGGGTGCCCCCCTCCCCCCTTATTCTCTCTCTCTCTCTCTTAGCCCAGCTTCAGCGGCTAAACCAGCGGCGGGTGCAAAGAATGCAAAGAAAAGAACAATGCAAAGAAAACAAAGGACAGAACACTACTTTAGGTTTTCTTCCTTTTTTTGCTGCTTCCTCTGTTGGGTCAAAATTCTTTTCCGCCCTGCACTGGAGGGACAAGTTCCCGCATTTTTCCACGAAGGTGGCTGCACGGTCACGCACATTGTCTCCCATCTCAGCTCAGCTCGACATGCCTGTCAGTGAGCAAGCTGTTAAGAACGGCGACAGCACATCCAGTAATTAGCAACGGTGACGGCAAGTCTCGCCTGTTGGCATCTGTTTCTACTGGGTGGCTTCGAGACAATCGTGATCGCACCGAAGCCTGCTCTCAAGGACTACACAAAGATGGACCCAGGTGTCAGCTGGTTCTAATAACCGAGCTTTGCCCGATCGGAGTGTGGCCCCCGAAAGAGCAAAAGAGCAGATGGAGGCAGTTTGAGCACAACCGGACCTGTTTCCGAAGTCTCCGACGCCGCCGCGGCGAGAAAGCGGCTGTTATCTTCCTCAGTCTCCGTGACTATGTTGGGGGAACAAAGAGGCCTCGTTTCCGGTGGTTATTCGGCGTGCTAGCACCGCGGAGGGCTGGCGGTCATCGTCCCCAGCCATCGAAGGCATCTCTAAGGACAAAGGACCCCTTTCGGCTTCTCTTCCCGACCTTGCGTTCTGGCCTTGCGCGTCGGTTGCCACCTAATGAAGAGGTGTCGGCAGCGCGTGGGAACCTTCGACTGGCCAGATGACATCACCTACCGCAGTCGACGTGACCCCGACGGCATCCTCCTCTCTCCCAGGCTCGACATGTGACGGAGGCGTGTCCCTATGTGCGGTGGTTGGAGTTTGTGCGCGTGAGTGAGTTTTAGGCCACTCCCACCCCGGCGAGGGCGTCCTCAACCTGGGGAATTTAGGGATGAGGAATGATATAAAACCCGACAGCGAGTGCAGTGAAGAAGATCTCCACTTTTTATCCTCATGCTTGTAAAAATGTAAATAAACCCACTCGTAATCTTCCTCCCATCATCCAGCTCCGTTAAACCGTCGGCAGTCCTGTCCTGGTGGTGGCGGTGGTCGGAGCAGGCGTGGTCTTTACCGTGGTTCCGTCAGAGTGCGACTCCGAGCCCCATATATCCAACAAAGAATGGGGTGCCTGACAAAGCAGAGGTCGCATCTGGATATTGCATTTTCTTATTCCTCACACGTTCGGCGCACTCTCCATTTTTTTTCTGTGGGTCCGACTCCCTTTTTTCTATCCATCCTTATTTCTTTACTTTTACTTGAGTATTTTTTACTTCTCTCTACATATTTCTGTACTCTCTATCCGTTTCTCGCTCACCACCTCTGTGCCTAACCCCTATAAAAAAGGAAAGGCCAGCGAAAACAAATCACCTTGAAAAAGATCGGTCCTCCAATCGAAACGTCCAATCAAATAAAAATGTTTCCTTTAACGAAGCGTATACTTCGCTCTCCCTCTCCCATCTCTCGGGATATTAAAAATAAAATATCCCGTATGCTCCTCGGTTTCTGTAGCTATTAGCTTTGCGTAATTGAGAAACGATTTATTTAAGTAGGCATTTATTTCGAGCCGACGTTTCGGACACAGCCTGTCCTTTCTCAAGAGTGAAGCTACACGGCTCTTGCTTCTCTTCTTAAGGCGTTGGCATCTGTGCAGATGTTTCGACATATGAACCAAAACAACAAGCAAACGATGCGCGAAAGAAGAAAGACTAAAAAGAAAAAAAAGAAGAAAATAAACCCCTTCCTTTTTTTCATTTTACCTCGGATCTAATGAAATTTCTTTTGTTGACCTGTGATATAACGAACTTTTTTGTGCCAACCTCAGATATGCTATAGCGAATTCAGACTATCCATCGAGAATCGTCTAAGAGATTTTTTTCCTCTTTAGTGCTGCGCTTCAGCAGTTCCGAGAGCGAAGCGCTCTCAGTGCCGCACAAATTTTCCTACGTGCTTCACTCAGCCCTAGGAAGAAAAAAAAAACGTTTCTCGCCTACCGTGCACACTTGGCCCGGTCACTGCACAAGGACTGAGAGAAAGCGAGGTTATAAACGAAAGAGAGAAAATGTTATGAAACACCCCAGGTCCGGATAGTGGAGCGAAGGAGAGGGAAATGAGCCCAATTTCCCTTCGCATAATAAAACACTCGGGTCATGGCCGACGGGCCGGCTTCACAAAGGAGCGGCCGGAGTAGGCGGGCGCCAGCTGCTCGCGACCAGACCAAGGGGCCGAGACGGCATTATCGCCGTCACATTGCGCAACGTATAAGCGGACGCCGTTGAGACGAGTGCCAGTGAGAATGGTGCCGGGGCTCAGGCAACGAACACGCGTGAGGGCTGGCCGCCTGTATGCTCGAGGAAAAACATTTGTTTTGCACGCTTCTTCCGTAGATGCAGCGCTAATGAACGAAGTTGATGAGTTTGGTTTTTCGGTAACCGAAATTTCTAGCGCGGTGCAAACGGGAACAAGTTTGGTCGGCTGGACAACAGAGACCGAGGGTATGACGAGAGGAGGAAATCCAAAGAACTCATTCACGTTAATACCTCTTTCAGAGAAATCAGTCTTAATTAACACGAATGTCGGCTACACTGTACAGAAATTTGCACCCTCCAGCTTTGAGGAAGGGTTTCCGTGTCGCTCGCACCCTTGCTACCCCCAAAATGGGTGTAAAGTATGGCTGTCGCACTGTTACGGTGGGGGTGTGATAGTTGCAATTGCACCCTTTTACCGACTGCTTTGAACTTTAGCAGGTCTTGATTGCTTCACAGTTGCACAATAACCGACTGTTTTAAAAGGCATTGGTCAGAAGGAAGACGGCGCTGGTCAGGACGTACGAAAATCTACCGACAACCTGTCTCCTTATGCACTAGAATTGCGGCATCCGCAACTACAATTTCATACACAAAATCGTCTTTCACGGCGTGTCCGCACCTAGCTGTTTGCAGTGGAGTCATATTCCTGATCTGTATATGATGTTCACGGGGTTATTTTTTGGAATGCATTAGAAAAAAAAGGAACTAAAGCGCCATCAAGCGGTGCAAACCTTCAGCAAACCCGCTCGCGCAGAATGCTGGCATGTGAGACCTAATTATGCCAGAGCAACAAAGCCACGTTGAAGCGTCATAGGAATGAGTCGTACCCAGCTAATGAGGTGATGCGGTTCAACCCACAAGACTGTACTGTCGCGCACCCTATACTTGCCGATGATGTGCGTATACTTTCTCCGGATTTATAATACACTGTTTGAGCGAGCACCCGTTTCGAGTTAGTGACGCTTGACAGTTCACCTAGAAGAATGAATTCTCTAATTACGGTGCCGCTAATCGCAATCATAGCTGCACGCATCAATCCTGCAGTTGTTCTTGATTTAATGTGTAGCTCGAACAACTCAGGCCATATTTAAGCCGCACTTGGTTGAACACCGCAAAGTTGTTCAAAAAGTCTCTGAGCACCCGTGCACCCTCAAAAACTCTTGCACATCAAGGAACTGCAGCGCCCTCGCACCCATGCACCCTTAAAGGGGGCGTTAACTGCGTTGGTCGGCTCAATGACACCCCCCCCCCCCAAAAAAAAAAAGAAAAAAAACAAGAAGAAAAGCTGTTAGAAGGGTGTCTTCACTGTGTCGTATGAAGGAATGACATGCTTATTTCTCATTCACAACGTTCATAGATACAGGAAAAATAGAGCGCGAACAGAGACGACGGACGAAGAAGAGGTGCACAACACAAGCGCCTGTAAAATGAACGTAACCCAACTAGCCCAACTTTCCATCCTCCTACAGCGAAATTCACAGATACGTGCGAAATCTGCCGGCCTGTCGAGGAGTCGGACTGTTGCAAGGCTTGTCTTCACGCTCGGCGTCCGCCTTGCGAAAGGCTTCGACCGATTTCTTCACCCGGCAACCGTCGATCCGTTCCTCTTCCCGCTTGCGAGATACGGCGTCCGCAATACGCGTCCCCTATCCGTGGCTTCCAGCTGGCGCTTATGTGCCCATGCACTCAAACACGACCAGTTCCTTCCGGTTCGCCATTGCAACTCCGCGAACATCGCGGCACTTAACAGAAGCGTTCTCCTGCGGTCGCATTGGCAAACTATGGATGGAGGTCGCGACACCTGTCAGTCGTCCAATGGCCATATTGCACTCACAGAATTACTTAGAGCTAGTACACGGATGAAGCAACACAGTCCTGATGAGGACGATAATAATAGTATTAATAATAACTGGTTATGAGAAAAGGGAAGACGTGGCAGCTATCTCTCTCCGTGAGCCCGCCAGGGCGGCCGCATTTCGATGTGGGCGGAATGAAAAAATTAACTGCTGTTTAACTAATGCTGAACCTGGTTAGAGAGCGAAAGCTGTAGTGTATCGGGCAACTAGACAAGACTTGGCGTCTTTGACGTTCAGTGCATTCCGCACACTCGGTAGACAGCGCGCAAACCCTGCCACCCTGGCAGGTGGCAGTTACATCAATGGTTGATCGCGAGAGGTTGGTCACCCCAATGAACGCTGCAGCCTATACATTTCCCCAGACTGACGTCACAGCGGCAGTTCCCATCGCGCGACATCACGCGATTGTCACGTGACTATTCTACTGCCCTCTACCGGCAAATCGAAATGGCAAAGGTCAAGTAGTGCGACACCATAGTGAAATCGGCTTTACCTTGCGTAGTGAAGCTGTCGCTTCAAAAAAGTGTTAGGGTTTTAACGCAGCTAAACCGATTAGACGTGCGAAAGCATGTGCCGATTCTTCGCCTCTTCTTTCTGGCACCTGCATGTGCACGCGACCGCGTTTTCTCGTTCTTCATCCTGCTCTCTCCACTCAGCGGCAGTGGATGCGACGCTCCTCCTAAGTAATCCGAGCTTACCCGAGTTACTCCGAAATGTCAAGTAAGATTCTTGGTTGTGTTTGTCCGCGTTATGTAGCGCTTTCACCCTAAAAGCGCCCTTGTGCTGTGCGATCTTAGCGCACGTTAATGAACCCCAGATGCTCTTCATTAATCCGGAGCCATCCGGAATGGCGTCTCTCATCGCACATGTGTAACTTTAGGACGTTAAATCCCACATATTGCACAGACACTCTCGGTGGACACCTCAACAACGCCGTGAGGGAAGGGAGGAAGTTGGAGGTTGGAAAAGAAGGAGAGAAAGACGGGCCGTAGTGGAGGGCTCCGGAATAATAATTGGTTTTGGGGGGAAAGGAAATGGCGCAGTATCGGTCTCATATATCGTTGGACACCTGAACCGCGCCGTAAGGGAAGGGATAAAGGAGGGAGTGAAAGAAGAAAGGAAGAAGAGGTGCCGTAGTGGAGGGCTCCGGAATAATTTCGACCACCTGGGGATCTTTAACGTGCACTGACATCGCACAGCACACGGGCGCCTTAGCGTTTTTCCTCCATAAAAACGCAGCCGCCGCGGTCGGGAGGGCTAATAATAATAATAATAATAATAATAATAATAATAATAATAATAATAATAATAATAATAATAATAATAATAATAATATAATAATAATTGGTTTTGGGGGAAAGGAAATGGCGCAGTATCTGTCTCATATATCGTTGGACACCTGAACCGCGCCGTAAGGGAAGGGATAAAGGAGGGAGTGAAAGAAGAAAGGAAGAAGAGGTGCCGTAGTGGAGGGCTCCGGAATAATTTCGACCACCTGGGGATCTTTAACGTGCACTGACATCGCACAGCACACGGGCGCCTTAGCGTTTTTCCTCCATAAAAACGCAGCCGCCGCGGTCGGGAGGGCTAATAATAATAATAATAATAATAATAATAATAATAATAATAATAATAATAATAATAATAATAATAATAATAATAATAATAATTGGTTTTGGGGGAAAGGAAATGGCGCAGTATCTGTCTCATATATCGTTGGACACCTGAACCGCGCCGTAAGGGAAGGGATAAAGGAGGGAGTGAAAGAAGAAAGGAAGGAGGAGGTGCCGTAGTGGAGGGCTCCGGAATAATTTCGACCACCTGGGGATCTTTAACGTGCACTGACATCGCACAGCACACGGGCGCCTTAGCGTTTTTCCTCCATAAAAACGCAGCCGCCGCGGTCGGGTTCGAACCCGGGGAGGGCTCCGGAAAAATTCGATTTCCTGAGGTTCATTAACGCCTACTGACATCGCACTGCAATACTTTTACACCGCCTGCTCAATGTTGGTACACCTAATTTGAAATATCTGGCGTGCTTTGGAGGGCTAATATCTTTAGTTCGATCTGTGTGGAACCCTTTAGTTATAGGGTTTCGTGCAGACAAAGCTTGTCTCTTCAGCACCCGCCCTGCTCCCTTTATGAAGGTTGCGAGGATAGGATTCTTCACACCAAAAGCTTACTTCTGGTGCCAGTAATACTACTACTACTACTCATCAATGCCATCACTATCACCACTTCCATACCACTGCTACAAAAAAGTTTTGCTGAACACCCAAACTTTGCTTATGTGGACGAGCCTTCACAGTAAAAAATAGGATTTCCGCCATGCAACAAGCGCAGACATTGCGTCCTGCAGTCAGTCGCTTCTGATTACTGTCAACCGTAATCTGAGCACAAGGTCGATCTGTATTTGGAAGCCGCAGGAATGTGTTACATGGGACGACAAACACACTGCGAAAGCCAACATATCGAACGTATTTAATATATCCTCTATTTTTTTCGCCGCATAGCCCGCAAATCAGATTCCAGACGCCTGACAACTGAAATTCCAGCACGTGTCCGACCTCGAGCCAAAATGAAAAAAAGAAGAAAACATCAAAACACGTGAAAAACACGACCCAGTCACAGTAGGCGCACTTCGCAAGTGCGCAGTGAAAACGAAAACATTTAGAGGGAGCAGCCGTTGCATAACGACCGGTTTATTTTTTTATTTTTTGATGTTGTTGCCAAGAGCGGAGATCACTATAAACTTCCTGCAGTGCACATTCGTCACAGATTTGGCCCAGGAGAGCAACGCTCTCCCAGTTCTTTATTATTTTTTTTGCTCTTTATTCTTGTCTGGTCTCCGAGGAAGGTCGTCGTACTTGTTGCCGTTACGTGGCAAAAACATTTCTCTGCTCTTGAGGACTCGTACCCCGCCCCCCCTCATCTTAGCAACAGCCTTCGCCATCTACTGGCGCCAACGGTCCGTATCTTTTTGGCTCCTTACTTCCTGCCCATTCCTTCCCCACTTCCGGTTTGGCTGTACGCGGGCATTGGAACGCGTCCTGTGTGGATAAGAAATATTTCGTGATTTTTTTTTATTTCTCGCAAATAGTTCCGGAGGATTGCTTCGACACCTCCGTCGCTGGTTGGCCCGGTATTCAAATTACCTACTTTTCCTGGCAGCAATTCGTCGCCTCGTTCCTCGGTGCCATACTTTATATTCCTCCGAGATCTGCTCTCTGGTACTTCCGCCAATTTCTTCCACTTGGCATGCTTTCACTTTCAACGCTGTTTCTTATTTCGCGGTTGAGAAGCAGCAAAAGAAAGTGGCAGGGCTTTAACGTCGTTAAACCGAATAGACGTGCGAAAGCTTCAGTTGATTTTTCGCGTCTTCTTTCTGGCATCTGCATGTGATCTCGACCGCGTTTCTCGCTCTTGATCTTCCGCATCCTCCGAACTCACCCGAGTTCCTCCGATCTAACCCGAGCTTACCCGAGTTACTCCGAGGCTTCACACACGATTCGTGGTTGGGACAATATTGTTGGTTGACTGGTTGGTTGAATGCCATACATAGTCAGAGGGAAGAGAGAGACTCCCAGTCCAAAGCGTATTCCAGCGGTCCATCTCCTGTGCTAGCCCACCTGTGATAGCCCTGTGCTAGCAATCAGCCCTCTCCTGTGCTAGCCGTTCACATCCCGTCTCTGAAACTTCGCTTGTCCCGCCACCCAACCTGACTGCCTTTGCCGTTTCGGAGTTGGTTTTTTCACTTCAACTTTGTCCGTTAGCTTCGAAGTCTGCGAGCTCTTAGCATTCATATATTGCTTATTCCTTGCCCATGATTACGCGATCGTGCTACAGCTT
This sequence comes from Amblyomma americanum, assembly GCA_030143305.2. Lineage (NCBI taxonomy): Eukaryota > Metazoa > Arthropoda > Arachnida > Ixodida > Ixodidae > Amblyomma > Amblyomma americanum. The sequence goes on from JARKHS020004947.1 coordinate 110,963, forward strand.
TCAGCTTTGACACCTCTGTTTTAGAGAGTATGCATTCCGCGTCGCAGTCGACATCGTAGTCGGCGTGCCAGCGATGGCAGGTGGCGTGCGAAGAGCTACGCTCAAATTTAGCATTACCGTCTATCGTTGTCGTCCGTAATCGTAATCATACCATGGAATAGGAGATAAGAGTATCGTGTCTATCGACGTCAGGATTCGACGTTGTGTGCGCGCGACACCTCGTGGGAGATTTTATGCCTAGTCCCATTAGTAAACATGACTACCGTCAATCAATACTGAGCACGAATTGTGCAGCGGTTCTACTGCTTCATGTAATTATGACACTTTTGTTCTGTAATCGGTTCGTTCAGCAATGCCACGCCATCATATTCAAAGTTAGGCGCAGTGCGACGGACAACGCAGCGAGCTATGGAAAGGAAAATGATAGGTGTAACGTTGAGAGACCGGAAGAGGGCGCAGTGGGTCAGAGAACAAACGCTGGTTTGTGACATCCTAGTCGAAATAAAGAGGAAGAAATGGGCCTGGGCAGGGCATGTAATGCGAAGGCAAGATAACCGATGGTCCTCAAAGGTGACAGAGTGGATTCCAAGAGAAGGCAAGCGTAGCAGTTAGGGGAAGGAAGTCGAGTGTGAGGATAAGAGTAATTTTGTAGGCCACAGCTGGCATAGGACAGGGCTAAATAGACAGATATGGGAGAGGCCTCCCTTGCAGTGGTTGTAGTCAGGCTGATGGTGATGATGATGGTGATAAGGAAGAATGCTGCAAACGGGACGATGCGCTGCTGTTAACTGAAAAGTGCACTGTGAAACAACTGCCGCAGCTCAAAAGTGCGCGCCTGTGCTGGTCTATGCAGCTGCAGCAACAATCACTCATGAAAAATGGAACGTGCGGGCCCCTGAATTTCTTACTTCCGCTTTTGTTGCGAATGGTCCTCGGCGTCGGTGAAGAATAGAATTCAATGCTTTATAAGGATCAAACGAAAAGAGTCGCTGAAACACAGGTTGACCAGTACAGTGCAACGTTTATTTTTCTTCCATTCTATTCCTTTCTGATCATCCTTCAAGCCCAGTGATTGATCCCAGTGATTCCGGTGTTTTGGCGGCGCTTCTGCAAATTACGTAAGCAAAATGGAATTAAGCGAAAACAAGAACTGCAGAGAATGAGAATACATGGTTCATCCATTATCATAGACGTTTTAACAGCACATGGCAGTCGGTTTGTTGACTGCGCGGCGAAGACAAACGTTCTCTTCCTCGGCATAGGTATAAAATTTGCGACAGAGATTATGGATCGTTGCTAAGAGCCACTGAATTGGTAAATTGGTTTTTGGGGAAAGGAAATTGCGCAGTATCTGTCTCACATCTCGGCGACACCTCAACCGTGCCGTAAGAGAAGGGATAAATGAGGGATTGAGAGAATAAAGAGTAATAATAATTGGTTTTTTGGGGAAAAGAAATGGCGCAGTATCCGTCTCATATATCGTTGGACACCTGAAACGCGCCGTAAGGGAAGGGATAAGAGAGGGAGTGAAAGAAGAAAGGAAGAATTAGGTACCGTAGTGGAGGGCTCCGGAATAATTTCGACCACCTGGGGATCTTTAACGTGCACTGACATCGCACAGCACACGGGCGCCTTAGCGTTTTTCCTCCATAAAAACGCAGCCGCCGCGGTCGGGTTCGAACCCGGGAACTCCGGATCAATAGTCGAGCGCCCTAACCACTGAGCCACCGCTTCGGGTCAGAGAAGAAAGGAAATAAGAGGTGCCGTAGTGGAGGGCTCCGGAATAATTTAGACCGCCTGGGGACCTTTAACGTGCACTGACATCGCACAGCACACGGACGCCTTAGCGTTTCGCCTCCATCGAAACGCAGCCGCCGCGGTCCGGTTCGAACTCGGGAGCTCCAGATCAGTAGCCGAGCGCCGCCGTAGTGGAGGGCTCCGGAATAATTTAGAACACAGGGGATGTTTAGCGTGCACTGACACCGCACAGCACACGGGCGTCTTAGTGTTTCGCCTCCATCGAAACGTAGCCGCCGCGGTCGGGTTCGAACCCGAGAACTCCAGATCAGTAGCCGAGCGCCCTAACGAAAACTCCTCGTTCACGTGTTGACAAATGACTATGCTACACAGGAGGAGAGGGTTGTGACCCTTCCAGAAAGAGCGCCATCTGTTGTCAAGTGGTAGGAGCACATAAAGGGGGCAGAGGGTTTGCAATAAAACTATTTCTGTCAAGCATTCGCTGAGGAGGGGGGGAAAACCCTGTGATGTATTTTTTTTTTGCCCTGCCTCTCATGATGTGAATATTTTAGGCGCCATACTCTGTCCAGCCTTTCCTCAATTTTTTTTACCCGCGTTTTGCTACAGGTAACAACCAGACTCATTCCTGACATGTTTCAGTTTTCACAGGTGGTCCGATGCTTGATCTAAATCGTCAATTTTAAAGAGTAAAATGAGTGGCGCGATTTTCCCGTAGCAGCTGCTGGACCATAAATTTGCGATTCCCTCTTGCATAGCGACGGCGGTACATGTTAGTACTGCACGTTTTCAGACGTTCCCCCGACTACTGTTAGTACGCGGCCACATGCTAAAGGACCGTGACGAGCGCCGGCGGCTAATAGGAGGCACAGGCTGACTGCATTACCACGCTTCGGTTCTTTCTCGACCGGATACAGCACGTGGCAGCCATTGGCATTCATGTAGCAGCAACCGCAACATGCACTTGTGCAGTCTCAAAAACGAAGGTAAAAACATTCGACACACTGCACTGGGTTCTCTTCCAGGTTCACTCATGATGTAAGCGGGTTTTTCCTGCCAAAGCGCGCTGTCATCTTTAAGTTAAGCCGTAGTGGAGGGCCTAATTTCTACGACTCTTTATTGTCAATCACTGTCTGGGCACTCAGATTTTTTTTTTTTTGCATCCGAACTAGAAGGTTGCCAAGCTCATTTTCATAATACTAAAGACCATCGTTGTCTTTAAAAGTGTACAATGTATGCATTTTACATCGCCGATTATATGGCGTACTCTTCATACAACGGACGGGTTGGTGTAGAAGTGCACTGTTATATCCAGCTGAGATTGGGAGACGGGAAAAAAGGAAATAGTAAACAAAAACAACAACAAAAACGGGGAGGGGTGATCATACAACGTGTTGATAAATATCCGTTACCATTGATTGTGCATTTCTCTTACATGGATCACCTTCACACTGCGTCCTTAAGCTCGATTTCGCCGTCGCTTTCTCGATCCGCTGCGCGGGCTTCTGGAAGGCGAATACTGGCTTTTCTAACTCCTTCCCTGAGACTTCGGCTTCACACGGTTCATGCCGCTGAGAGGAGTGTGGAGGCGGCTGGCTGGGTGGGTATGGTACACTCTAAACACAAATACGCCTCTCTGGGATTAAAAATGGAGTAAGCTGTCGCGTAGCTCTCTGCCTTTGATGCATTTTACTCTTTTGATTTTAGTGTGTATGGTGCTATGTTGAGCCTACATTAAGAAACAAAAAAATGACAGGAAGAACCTGAAACCTGATACGAGAAAGCTGCGACAGCAGTTGGATTTACCCTCGGTGATTACGGTGAATAATTGATTGATGAACACTTTATAATTGGCAATGAAAATACGGAGGATGATGAATCACAAGTCCGGGAGCCATTGAGCCCTGCGGCCTCCACGGCCCAGGCCACTACCACTGTTTCAACGGCAGGTCTAGAGCTGCGCATCAGTGCCTCCCACTGCTCCATGGTGTGGATATTACTGCGTGGGGTTGATATGTTTATACTGTAATGGATGTCTTTACTCTAAGCCGCGGTCTCATTCATGCGAGAGATTTTTGCTGGAGGGAGAAGGCGAGCGGAGGTTGGGGGTGGCCCTTCGGGAGGGTGAAGTGGGGTGGAGAGGTGGATCGATGGTGGCGTAGGTTGGGCAGCCCTCTAGCTAGTGGTACACCACGTGGTGGAGAAGTGCTTCACACAGATTACACACCGAGGCTTCACACACATAACGACGGAATTTTCGCTGAATATTATTATCACACCGATGAATTGCCTCTGCCGGTGCTGAGTGAGTGGGTGGGCGGCGGGTGGCGCTTCTGTACACTCTAAACATGAATACTCCTATATGGGAGTAAAAGGGGCCGCCGGACGAAGGCCTCTCCCATTGGCTTCCAGTTAACCGCGTCCTGCGCCAGCTGCAGCCACCTTACCCCACAGACTTGCCGATCTCATCCGCCCAGACTCTAAACAGAAAAGAGTAAACAGGGAGTAAGGTGTCCTCTAGCGTTCTTCCTTTTAAAAAAGGAAGTGCGCTGGAGGACAACTTACTCCCCTTTCGCTCCCTTAAGTTGAGCGTTTAGTGTGGAGGCTTCATACGCCGGCGTTTTGGGCGAGTGCTGTCCACGCTGCTAACGCTGTAAAGCGAGACAGCCTGGATATAATACAGGGACTTCTATAGACAATCGGTGGGAGTGCGTTGCTGCACAATTTGCTCCCAGTGTCTGGCGTGTGTAAAGCAAGTACTCTTTATAATTGGCCTCCGTGGAAATGGGGCCGTCCCGGCCGGCTTTGCACTTAGGGTCTTGAGTTTAGCAGCCGGATGCCTCAACGGGCTGTGTTATACCAGGTCTTTTTTAGTGTAGGTGAACCAGAATTTTTATGAATCGGCTTTTTGGGGTAAAAATATGGCTTTTGCGGCATATATTATTACCAGTGTTCGCGGAAACCAGAAAAACGGTAACTCTCATAGGTAACAAGCTGGTTAACTAATTTTACTAATTAACTTTTTAATAAAACTAGGAGAGTTAGGCGCTAGTTGCATTTGGACGGTTGTAGCCGGTCGCTACCAATAATCATGCCAGTTTTTAGAACTTCGAAAACACGATAACCCATGGCGCTGTGGCCCAACTAGTTTTGCTAACATCGCGTTAAAATGCATGCGCTTTCGCAAAGCACGCAGGCCAAGCAACTCCTCCAGTGCACGTAACAAGTCAAAATAGCAAAAATTTGTCGAGGCACAGCGCCGAGGGTAATCGCGTTTTCGAAATACTAGAAACTGATATGGCTACTAACGACCGGGTACAAGTCTCTAATTGCAACCAGTATCCTAACTGTTATATTTAAAAAGCTAATTATCAGAAATTAGTTAAGAGGCTAGCAAGTTAACGGTATTTACATGTGTTCTGAAGTACGCCAACGCGGGTATTATTGTGCCGCAGAAGCCGCCTTCGTACCTGAAAAAGCCTATTTAAAAAAAAAATTTCGTTCACCTTCGTTGAAACACCTGGTACATTTTTTTTTACAGCGACAGCTGTTAAACGCCCGCTCCCTGGTTTTAGCGTCGTAGTAGTAGTCGGTGTAACCGGAGGGTGGTAACCAAGGGGAAAGAGGAGGAGGATTACCATGGAAGGAGGATGGTGTGACGAGTGCGGAGGAATGTGCAAACGGAAGGAATAGGTGGTACGGTAACCACCCGTCTCGGATGGTGGTAACAGTGGAAGAAGGAGGAGGGTTACCATGGAAGGAGGAGGGTATGGCGAGTGTGGGGGAATGTGCAAACGGAAGGAATAGTTGGTACGGTAACTCCGGGTGGTTACAGGGGAAGAAGGAGGAGGGTATTGGGAGAAGGGAAGAATGTGCCACGGGAAGATCCGGAGGGGGGTTACCGTCGAAGGACGGTGGAGAGAGCGGAGGGAGAAAGGGTGGCACTCTCCGTCTGCAGCTAGGGTGCCTCGATGGGCCAGCGCCGTTTTCAGGGTGAAGATACCGCTCCCGGCGGGGGCATGTTGGGTCTCACTCTTCCATTCAGTTGCATTGAGCGCAATGAGGCGGCGCGCCGTTTCGAAGAAAAAACTGCAGCTGCCGCGAGGAATTCAGGAAATTTGGTGTTCTACCTTGACAGAGCAGTACCAGAGAGTTTAAACAGGGAATCAGAGGTAGTTACTCTAAAGTACACTATCTTTCGCAGCTTACCTGCGGATAAAGTCGGCGCCTTATGAACAGTCGGTGCACTCATGCGTGTTGGTTCTCTTCTGTAGCGTTTATTTTGCACTGTGTTCCTTCATCACAGCTCTCTTACAACTTGCGTAGCATATTCCAGTGCAACCTTTTGACCCGAGTACTCTCCATTTCAATTAATTTCCAACAATCAGGATTACTTATTTCGAGCTGCAGTTGCATATTGGCCAAATACTGCCATTCAGGCAGCTTTTCGTTCGCCATGAAATCAATGCGAGAAGGTGCGTTTCATGGCTGCTATTTTCAATAATTATGAGGATGCAAAGATAAGTTGTGCATTATTCCTCCGTCCCCAGCAGAAATTGTTCCGGAAAACAAGCGTTTCGCATGCCTTACCTCTCATACTGTGAGGTCGACTGTCAGGCCGTCTGGTTTGACCCGCGATTGGCAGTTTTTTCGGCGCGCGCTGTCGCGAGCAAAGCCAAATAGCCGGTGCATTTCAATAGTGCGGGCAGAACACCCGGGAACACAACAGTCCCTCATAACGTGGTCTCTGACTGCTACATCACGCACACTACGAGCTCACTTGAAGCAAAGGGGCGTGGCCCGTTTTCGCCTCGGTTTTGCAAGCTCTGTGCGTTCTCCGCCGCCTTTCTTCTTCCGATTAGAAGCACGTCGTCGTCGTTACGCGTCGCGGCCTTTCTTCTCCCGATTACAGCCGCCTCGGTACACATCGCACGTTCTGCACCACGCTGTCAAAAGTCGCATGTTTTGACCACCAGACCACAAGCGCTTGCACTGATGACGTAGGCCAAGAAAGCTGAAAGGCGAGTGCTAAAACCTGCCAGTCCTCATAAAAAGTTGCCGAGCGGCTTTGACTTCTTCACAACCTGATCACAAAGGCGTTTCCCAATAAGGCAGCCGTATTATTTATGCGCTCTTGCAGGTAAGCGAGTATGTGAAGCTCTGGCCGCAGCGTTTTGTTCAGTTTATTATTTGTTTTATCTTAATTCCACGCCGACATTATAACCGCTATCCTCTCTCTACTTCTTTGCGCCAGCTCACTACGAATATCCTGGCGCCAAACCTACCTTCTGTGCGTCAGTAAGCAAAGAAGCCGTGGCTGCGTGACGCGAAAGCAAGGCAGCTTTTTTCTCCAGTAACGGTTTATTTTCCTTTTCGTACCACTTTTAAAGAAACCACAACTGCGGAAAAAGGCTCTTTTCATTGCCGTCACGCAGCCACGTCAGTAAAATTCGTCATGCGTGTTTCTGGGCAACCATATCCTATAGATTAGTTTTTTTTTTCCTCTTTCGATGACAGCAGCAGCAGGGATGGGCGAAACGCAAAGCGGCCCGTGTGCTGTGCGATGTCAGTGAATGTTAAACGTCCCCAGGAGGTCGAAATTATTCCGGAGCTCTCCACTACGGCACCTCTTTCTTCCTTCCTTTCTTCTCTCATTCCCTCCTTTATCCCTTCGCTTACGGCAGATATGTGAGACAATTACTGCGCCATTTCGCCATTTCCTTTCCTCAAAAACCAATTTTCAATTTTTTTCCTGTGTTGCTCCGGCTCCTCTTTCTCAGTTTACGCTGACAGGGACAATGGTATTGAAAATAAATAGTTATCAGGGGCTGATTTTGTGAGGCCTCTTTTTGCATCAGTCGCTTTTGATGTTTTCTTCATGTTTCGAAAGGAAAAAGAAATTGTTTAGTAAAATTTGTCCTCGAATAAAGCGACTACGAATTAGGAAGATGTCATCGCATCGCATGGTCAGTCTATACGTGTAGTCAACACCATCCAATGGGAAACGCAACCATTTGAATTGTTTTGTTGCGGTACAAGCCACTAAGGAAAACTCTTCAGAAAATATGACCATTTGGCTTCGGACGTGTCCTCAGCTTTTCACTCCAGAGCAGTGAGGTGACAGATTACTTGGAAGAGAAATTTTACACTATTACCTGGAATTTTTCACATACGGTGCAGAAACAAGACAAAGGCACTTCAGAAAATGTTGGAAAAGTGAATGTTGACTGCGCAAAAATATTATATTTGGCAGGACATGCATGTTCGGCGCTGCTTGTATACAAGAGAAACTTGGGGCCTTGGGAACAGTCTTTACGTTCAAAATAACAAAGGCAGCATAATTCTATGGAATTCGGTGACTCTAATATAGTCCATATTATCACTATCAAGGAAAATGAAATAACTTCTGTCCTTTTAAAGTGCAGCCGTTGACTTAAAAACACAGCAGTACGTCATAACTTTTCGATTGTCGCGTAGTCAGAGCGAATGCATCAGGCATAAAATAAGCTCAAAACTCCCAAGACACTACTGTCACGAGTGAAACAAGTATGCACAGTCTATTTCCAGATCAGCAGCATTATTAAAGTCGTCAAGCGACTGCACAGAAACCGTGCCAGGTGCACAGCGCACTGCACGCAACTGACGCGTGAGACCCAACATGCCGCTGCGAGGGGGAAACGGCGGCGCGGGGTAGTACAAAAGGTGTCCCCAAACTGAAAGCGGAGACGAGCGGGCATCCAGGCACCCTAGGGTTGAATGGATACGGCTGAACCCTATAAATCGGGCGGTGGCTCAAGCCACCTAGCCAAGACTTATGAAATTTTACTCTTGTCTTGATTTTAGCCACCAATCAGATAACCTTCGCTTGGTTACTTCTAACCTCTTAAAATCCACTTTCCCTTCACTATCCTTAAACCCCAGTGCCTTGGAAAAATCAGCCCCGCTGCTTTCCACTGTAGGGTGAAGCCCTTTACAGAAAAGTATCAAGTGTTCAGCCGTTTCCTCCTCCTCTCCGCACGCAACGCACAACGTGTCTATCTCGTGGTACCTGACTTTATATGTCTTAGTCCGCAAAACTCCCGTCCTGGCCTCAAACAACAAAGAGCTTCCCCTACGATTATCATATATATTTTCTTTGGTAATTTCCTGCTTAATAATGCTGTATGTTCCCAGTGCCGATTTCGTCAGCATCCCCGTTTTCCACAGAGCTCTCTCTGCTTCTTTAACCTTTTTCTTAACCGATAATTGCTGATTTGCCCCCTTACTGCTGTCCAGATATTTGCTTGTCAATTTTCTAGTTCGCTTTCTCCATTTCGTGTCGACATTCTTTATGTACAGGTATCTGAAAACTTTCCTAGCCCACTGCTTTTCCCCCATTTTTCTCAATCGTTCCTCAAATGCTATCTTACTGCTAGCCTCTCTGCTCTCGAAAGACGCCCATCCCATATCACCCTGTACCCCCTGATTTGGTGTATTGCCATGTGCTCCCACAGCTAACCTCCCTACTCCCCGTTGCCTAATTTCCAGCCTTGCTTGAACATCTGGCCTCATACACAGGACCGCATTACCGAAGGTCAGGCCATCACCCCTTTCCAGATCCCTCTTACCACCTCATACCTATTGTAATTCCACAGTGCCCTATTTTTCATGACAGCTGCATTCCTACTAGCTTTATTCATTACATATTTTTCATGCTCTGTCAGACATTCAGCACCTGCTGCTACGGTGCTCAGCAGGGGTTGCTGCGAAAAGCGCCACCTCGCAGCGATGGTGGCGCCACGCGCCTGGAGGGGCAGGCCCGAGAGGGGTGGCAGTCGAAAAATGAGTACAAGCGGAGAACTAAAGAGTGTGGTCTATAACTTCATATATACGCATGGTGTTCAAAATTAAGCTTTAACGATTCCTTAAAATTAGGCGCTCAGGGGTGCGTGAAATCCACCTCCGCACGTAAGTTATGCGGCCATGGGGACGAAAAGTGAGATAATCGTCGTCACCGTCAGGCACCAAACTAAAATTGATTAATGAACTTTTTAGTGCCTCCAGTGCATGCTTGTTTTGAAAACTTACAGTCATTCATATTCCTACACAGTTCGATTTTGTATAATTCTTCTATAGTAGGATACAACGTAATAAAAAAAAACAGCAGTTGTTAACACTGGGCCACGGTCCGCGGCGTACTGTATTACTCCGCTAGCCAGTCACAAAAGTGAACGAAATCAGCTTTTTAATATTTGACTTTATTAAACAAGCCAGGTATCAAAATCCTAGAGTTTATAATTTTTTTTTCGTCTGGCCAGCTTCTTGCCTAGGCAACAAGGAAGTTTTAACAACGGACTACTTTTTTTTTTGTCGCGGAGGAATTCTGCGTGGTGGTCCTGAATATGGATGGAGCTTCACTGCAGGCTAAATTTGTATCCGACTATAGCCCGCCTGTGTACCGAGATATTCGCGCCAAACGATCGGCGCGAAACGCCTACCAGCGTGACGCGACGTTTCACCTGCCAATTTCGTAGGGAGACAGGTGAAGCTGCTAACTGTTTCCCTTTCATCGTCGGCTATCGAACATGAAGAAGAGCCTGACGCAACAGCTACGTCACACTAGGGAGGAGTTTGGCGCTGAACTCCACTGCCTGACATGCGTAATTACGCGAAATTAGTGAAACTTTGAGGGCGAATATCTTCGAAAACGCGTGCTCTAGAATTCTACAAAATCGAGTAGTCTAGAAATATGACTGCCTCTATGTTTCCAATATAAATATTCGCGCTATCCGCAATGGCTAAAAGTGCATTAATATATTTAAGTGCTGATGGGTGGTGTGTGACGAAGGCCGTGCTCAAGTTTTTTATGCGAAACAGGCCTGGATACCCGTCTGTGACCGCCTGTGCACTGCCTACACGGTTTACACAGTTTACACGGTTTACGGTCTGAGATGCGTGGGAGTGCACATTTGTGTTTTCATGGCGCCCCTACTCCAATATGTGTTGACACACGTGTGTGTTCAAGACATGAATTTCACGTGCCTCTACTCACCGCGATGCGAGTGCCAGCCAGTGGTGCGCGGGGGGTGTGTGTGTGTGTGTGTGTGTGTGTGTGTGTGTGTGTGTGTGTGGTGGACATCACCCATAGAACTAATTGTATTACGCCATCACCAACCTTCATTCGCTCTTTTCCTTTCTTCCCCTTTCCCCAGTGTGGAGTAGCAGGCCAGGGTCATGTTACCACCGGCCGACCTCTCCTCCTTTCCTCTCATTAAAATTCCTTTCTCCCTCTCTCTCATCTCACACTGTGTCCGCCTCGCCGCATAGCTTATGTGCAGAGGTGTATTTTACGCATCACTACGCACTCGACCACTGAGTATATATACCACTGCAAAAGAGTACTTTATCGAGTCGGTTCATGTTCAAACAAGGAAAGAAAAAAATTGGCGGTGGCTTAGCTCGGCTATGCCAGGATATACGTAGCGAGAGGTCCGTTTCCCTGGCTGAGCTTGTGGTGGTCACTGTATGTTTAGCAATGAGAGACATTGGGCTCCAATCTCGGCAGGTATGCGCCGTCTATTACAGACTCTGGCATCTCCGTTTGGCAAGCCATTCCTCTCTCTGTTCGGGGATCTCCGCTGCTCTCTCCGCCTTCTGGCGCTCATTCTCTCTTTGTTGAGTAGCCAACTGCCAGGCGACAACCTCAGGATCGGAAGAGTTAATCTTCTCTTGTCTATACCGCCGTTTAGCAGCGGCTGGCTCTCCTTCTCTGCATGCCTGTCAAATGTTGTGATACAGCCGCCCATTACATATCCGCCTTTTATACGCAATGCTGCGCATGCGACGCGGGTGACAGCGGCGCGCGGCGAGGCGGCGACAAAGCGCGCGATTTCCGATGGTGGAGCGAGCGCGCGGCCGTCGCCGCGGCCGCACCAGTTGCCCCTCTCCGGTTGCCATGGCAACGGCGCATGCGCACAACTGGCCTCTCCCAGCCACCGCGAAATACTCGACTGTTAGCCCAGTGTAGCTCTCGCTACAAAAGCGCATCTGAGACGAGATGATGTCTGCGAAGTAAGCAGGCATGTTGCTAATTCGCGGCTGGAAATTTTTACTGTAGCCACGCAATAAATATAGAAGCGAAAACGCACAACCATCACACGGCACCGCATCGAAGAAAAAAATCTTCAAAATAACGCACAGATTAAAAGCATTACAGATCATTTACGCCACAATGTTGGTTTAGGTAATCAGATATTCTATTTATCTGCGTGTCAGCATAACAGAAGGCTGTCTGACGCACGTGTACCTGTCCCGAGAAATCATTTATGCCTACAGAATTTCCCCTGTGCGCTGATGCTTGTGTTTGTAAAGAATGCACGCATGGCTGAGAGCGGGCATGCAGTTTTGTAGTGATAGCTACATTACGGTAGCATTTCGAGCCTTCAGAGTGTCGGCGCCGCCACGCTGTCACGTGGTTTGTCACGTGGTGCGGAGCAGCTGCCTGCGGCGCGGCGCCGTGGCTGATCAAGTTGTTCGTCACGTGACCAAGTTCCCCTCGGCCAGCTGTAGCTATCCCGTTACTCCAGGTTTAACCAAAGCTAAACCAGCGCCATCTTTTTTTGCATGACACCCAATGGAAGACAGGATTGGTCGGCCGGTCGGTTGGTCGGTCGGTCTATGGGATTTGATGCCCCGAAGCGACTCAGACTATGAGGGACGCCGTAGTAGAACGCTCCGAAAAATTTGACCACCTAGGATTCTTCAACGTGCCCTCCCATCGCACATTACACGAGCCTGTAGCATTTCGCCTCCATAGAAATGCGACCGCCGCAGCTGGGATCGAACCCGCGTATTTCTGGTCGGCAGCCGACACGGAGCAGGACTATATAGGAGGTGAAACTCCTGCCAGGGCGAGCGAGCGCAGGCGACCAGATAAAGTCACAATTGTATGCTCCGACGGGGTCGCATGAAGTGGCGGCGCCATGCGGCGCGTCGTAGAAGCCGGAGGGAAAAAAAAATGCAGCGCCCGGGCAGGCGGCTCCGGCGCGCGCTCAGAAGATGACAAGCAGACGACACGGGTGTTTATTCAGCGGGCACGCTGTGACATTGTATTTCAGTAGTTTCTTTCCAGGCCGCCAGGCGCCGCCAGCAGGATAGTGGCGCCGCAGGATAGTGACCTTATCTGGTCGCTGCAGACAGCGGAGTTTCCACTCCTATATAGTCTTCCTCCGTGGCAGCCGAGCACCATAACCACTGAGCCATCGCGGTGGCTGGAGGGTCAGATTGGTTTGGGAGGCAATTTCAGGGAGCTATCGTGCTCACCCAACCGGCTCATATAACATAGCACAGGATGGCGCAATTCGCTACACCAAATTTCTGCGGCACTGCACATGAAATGTGCAATGCTTCTTGCGACATTGCAAACTAATCTAGCCGGAAGGATCAATAGTTGCTAGGACGATGCCGAATTGATCAACATGCCTAACTGCGCACCCTCCGCACACTCTCCTTTGCTCCTCCATCGTCTGCGCAGCCAATCGGCGGCGTTTGCGCGGATTCCCACCTCTGCTACAGATGAAGGTACTTTGTGCTACAGACGAGCGATGCTAGTGCTCCTTGCGGCGGCCAGCCGTACTGAAGAAGCTTTCCTCCTCTCCCACTTGGCGGTCGCTTGGTCGTCGGGCTACGAAGTAGCTTTGTCGGCACGGCCCTGGATGACGGTAGGTTCCATCGCGAAATGTGACTGTATATCACCAAACGAAAGGTTAAACAGTGCTCCATCGTGAACTAACCACGCGCACAACCTGTGCACATTTCTTACTGTGTAGATAGTTTGCGTATATTACCTCTCGCCCTAACCTCTCTTCTCTTCCATTCCCCTCACCTTTTTCATTTCATTTCTCCATTCTGCCTGCTATCTTTTATTTCCGCTGCCCCAGCTCAGCTGCTTCAGTATCGATGGCAGATGCCAGGTCTAGCGAAAATCTTTTCCTTCCTTTTTATTATTATTTTAATAAAAAACCACTTGCTACTACTACTTAAACAGGTTTCGCTGCAAAAGTAAAACGGCATCCTGCCCGTAGTTCGCGTCCCCAACCGAAATCCTCCAGCACCAGAGAGCCGAGATTTAGGCTCTCCCTTGTAGGTCTCATACTTTAAGCCCTAATTTGATGAGGACCACGTAAACCACATTTTCACTGCCCGGCACGGAACGCGGAGGTTATCTGATAGTGAGGATATAAGCCATCGTGACCATCGCAAACTCAGAGAGTGCGTGTCTAATGCGACTGTCGCTCTGAAAGCCCTCAGCATTGCACTATGTGGCAACGGTTTATCGGCACAACACAGCGCGGTAGCGGCAGTGCGCTGCGGCGTTGCACAACGGTGTGGCCGTGCAGAGGCCGCGGGCTGCATCGGGAGCAGCAGGTGTGGGGCGATTGCCGTCTGTGTACGTGGGCGGCCTCAGGCTGGTCACGTAGGCACACGCGAGCGTGCGGCGAAGTGGAATATGTAGACGCACGCTTGCCGCTCGTGCTTCGTCGCCGTACAACAGCGGACGCGGGTCTCTTTGCTTTAGTTTCCTCTCGCCTCCGAGATACGTGGCTACTTGGACCGCAGAAGCAGGCAGAGAAAGCGAGCGGATCGCACGCGTCGCTTTGCAGCGAAGAAAGGGGCGAGATGACGGCAATGAACCAGGGTGGTACAGCGCCTCAGAATGCGACCCCATTCGCAGCCTGGTTCGTGTCTATAGTTGCTGGCCGGTCATAATGGGTTTTAACGAACAGGAATGCTTATGAAAAAAGGTGAGAAAAAATGTGGACGCACACAGGAACTATGATTGAAACTGCTGCAGAATATCACTCCTTCTTTGCGATATATAGACGCTACCTTCTACTTCATCAACTATTCCCCCGCTTCAAATCCCCACGTGGATAACACGTATAACCTATCCTCTCACTTAAGTTTCTATGTGTGCTACGTAGGCGGGGAGGATGCGTAATTTGAGCGCATTATGAGTTAGACGAAGGCCAAGGAAGGAACACGTGCACGCAGGACAAACGCTGACTTTAGTTGGCGATTTATTCGAAAGGTGGCATATTTTATATGCACAGGCGCAATGGCTACCCCCTCCTCCCCCCTCCCCTGGGTGAGCAGCGCACGAATAAATTGTAAATCACTAAAAACGTAAGATAAAAAAGTTGATTGTGTGTCTTATTCCTTGTCCTTTAAATGTTTGTTTTATAGCTCCATTTCGCGATTTCAGGAACATCAAAAAAAGAAGGAAAAAGGAATTGTTGGAGGGAGCATCGATTGGGCGAATGGCTCGTGCATCACAATATCGTCTGGGCGCACGCGCCGTGCAGGCTGTTCTTTAGGAATTTTGCGTACGTACCGCCACAGCTTACTCGTAATTTCTGGTATACAGCCCACACCCTATGTATATTCCGAAGGGTCTCAATTTTGTCACGAAAAAAAAGCGTTTTTTCTACTAGATTCTCTGCACACGGCACATCGAACCGCATCGGACGCGTCATTATATTGGGAGATATTGAAAGAGATGATGCTGTTTTGTCCGCACCTATAGATAGCCCTCAAAGTCCGAACCTTTAACCTCTAAACATGTATAGCCCGCAAGCCATGTACCGGAATTGGCGGTACATGGGTAAACTTCCAGGTGCAAGTTGGGTTGTTGATGGTAGAGCCTGTTCATGCCTTTTGGGCGGCAGGGACCAATAGGGGATAATATTTGCGGCCCCTCCTCCATGCCTATTAAGGCGGCCACTGTCCGCCTTTCTGTGCACGCCTATGGTTTCCTTCTACAGTGAGGCACTTACTGCGACTTTCCTTTACTCATGGCCAGTTCTTATCTTGCATCACTGTGGCTACGTTGTGAGGGGGAAATTTCTTAAGACTGACTAGCAATGCTCACGTCACCGGCAAAAGGCACATTCTTGAAAGCGCTACTAACCTGGATAAGATTCTCATTGGGCAGCTGGTAAACGCGGCAGTTTCACTTGACGACACGCTACGAGACTGACGCCATTCACCATGGATTATGTCACCATTTATATATCTACCTGAGAAAAGATAAAGAGCATGATATTTCAATTTGAGTTGAAAAGAATGATATATACTCGGTGACGGACGCTAATATGATGCATCTTGCTTGCTTCAAAATACTTAGACGCTCAAAGCAGAATGATGAGAAGAATTAATATGAAGGCAACCGAACTAAATGTTCAACAGTCTAGCAAGGAAACCATAGTTTGCGATACGCAGCGAAGAGCTGAAAGGTGGCAAGGGAATGCGCCTAGCTGTGGCAGATAGTGACCGCAGATCAGAACGAAGATAAGAAAATAGATAAATAAGGATGGGGGTCGACTACGTTTCACAGGTACTGCCAGGTCGTGAATAGCAAGTCACCGGTGTCTATTCAAGAAGAAGGTATAAGTTAGTTTATCTTGCGTGTACTAAACTATGCGTCATAAACTTGAGGGCTAACGATAAGGCTTGATATTAAATTGAGGACAGCGCAGCCACCTTTGGAAAGAAATATGATAGTAGTAACGTTTAGAGACAGGAGAGCGAGTTACAGAGCAAACACGAGTGAACGATATGCTAACTGAAATCAAGAAGAAGAAATGAGCACAGGCAGGGCATGTAAAGCGAAAGGGAGATAACAGATTGTCTCTTAGGGCGACGGAATGGATTCCTAGATAATGTAAACACAGTTGAGGTCGGTAAAGAGTCAGGTGCGGGGATGTGTTTGGGAAGTCTGCCGTGATAAGGCGGCCGCAGTTGGCATATGATAGGGGTAATTAGAGGTCAGTAGAAGAGGCCATTGTCCTGCATTGGGCATACTTGGGCTGATGATAACGATGCTTCAGAATACATTGCAGATTGTGCTAGAGTACGCGGTCTTACTCCACTTTGCGTTGAGCATAGCTATCTCTGTCCCTTGAAGCAACTGTTTTAGACGCTGAAACGGGAGCACGTGATTAGGGTGGTGCGCTACAAAGATATGCCATCGTGCGCCAGTTACTCGCACAGGGTAACCATATATGGCGCAAATGAGACTGCGGAGAGCGTTAAAAAAATGACTCATTGATTGTGGATACTGACCCCCAGGAACCGCGATAAATTTTGCCTTAACAGACTCCCATATATGCCAAGCACTCCATAATGCCGTCCTTATCGTTGCTCTCATCGACCTTAACGTTCTTTTTACGGTCTCGTTATAATGCGACGGTCAATTTTCATGACGTACGACCCGACAGCTATGACGTCATGTTCATACTCTCGTGAAATAATCACTTATGCTATATTACAGTGCCATTTACTTTTGTTTTCTTCAATATGCGGCCGATTCATCACACACAAAGGAGACGAGAGCAAAGATCAAACGCGCCGCAGGCTGTCCCGAGATCGACACGTGATAGGGCAGCCACTTCGTTCTGCACACGCCAACGCGCCGTCTGTCTAATCGATCACCGAATGTGTGTCGTTCCACGCATCCGCGTCACTTAAGAAAAAAAAAACTCATTGATGAAAGCGCAGGAAACAGCAATGGTTGCGTTATCCTTTGCGCGTTATCTTCTTGTTTCTGCAGCGTCGGCGCCACTGTCGGACGCAAAAGGACAGATACAGCCTTTTGATACATGCTCCGAAGTTGATAAGCGTGTCAGGATCTGGCGTCCCCCTTTTAAGGCCCTCTTTACGTTCACGTTTACTGGTGTTTTGTATTTGATTTTATTTGTTGCATGGTACGTTTTTCATTCGGTAAAGAATAGAATTACAGTCGGCGCCTTTTGCACTGATCTTATCTTCTTATCCTGTTTATCTGGTTATATATTACAGGGTTGTTTGCTCGGCCAAGCAGCGAACAAACTTGTCCCGTTCGTTTATCCTCTAAAATGAAAACACATTATCGCGTAGCCCTGGGCTGCCCTGCACCCTTGACGCCTCAGGGCAGGCGCGCAGAACGCATCACAGCGTCACAACAACGTCCTCCTCGGTCGGGAATTTTTTCTCGGCCTTGAAGGTGTACGTCACTCACGGAAATGAAGTAGGCCGAGCAGATGTTTCGATTGCACTCTGTCGCTTTTGGCCTGAAATTCTGGACACTGAACAGCCCACAGATGTGGCGTGGTACTCGTATTTACAGCTTCGATACAACTTCTTTTATCGCCTGACTCCTTTTTTTTTATGGAGTCTGAGTTGTTACATTCTGCTTGCAAGGTTAGCTTTAGAATATCCGGGAGCGAGGTTTGAATAAGAATGGTTTATGGTTCGTGGGGGTTTAACGTCCCAAAGCGACTCAGGCTATGAGGGACGCCGTAGTGAAGGGCTCCGGAAATTTCGACCACCTGCGGTTCTTTAACGTGCACTGACATCGCACAGCACACGGGCCTCTAGAATTTCGCTTCCTTCGAAATTCCGCCGCCGCGGCCGGGATCGAACCCGCGTCCTTCGGGTCAGCAGCCGATGAATAAGAATGAGGCGTAGCGGGCTGAGATGGAGGGAACTGGAAGAGGCCTTCGTTCCGTCCTGGACATGTTACGGGGTGTTACCAATCGGAATCATTATTCCCATTCGATTGAATTGACGAAGGATTTTCTTAACGATTCCATGTCAAACGCTTATGTTCTTTGGCAAGCACGGTGTATTCAACATCGCTCTACTTATAACCAAACTCCCTTTCACTTTCCCTAGTGTCAATTACTCCCATTGTTGCTAGCATCAAAGCATCGACTGCTAGTTATTTTGTTCATTTGAGGATCAGATAAATGCGGTTGCTTCACCAACATTTCTGTTTACCTTTGTTGCGTGCGGAAAGCGAACAGGAAAAATGGCAAGTGACTCTCGCTACCAGCTTCATTTCTGCACCAGTTCGTTGCCTTCAAGGTCACTTCAATGCCATCAAGTGTTGTTTTGTTACCGTGGGCAAAGCAGGCGTAATCTTATCGGCTCACATGTTTGACCCTCACTTTGTATAGGAGGCACGAGTCAGGTCTGCTTGAGCCAGATCGGCTGCTTTTAGTTCCTCCTCCAACTTTTCCTGGGAATCAGTGCAATGAAACCGATGAGAACCGTTCCATTCCGGGTCGAGATATCTCTCGATACTTTCCTTACAAAACACTCCTTTTCACTTTCCCCGGTGGTCATAATGATCTCCCACCCGTACACACCATACTCGAGGTTTGACAGAGGGTCGTGCACTCAAACTGTCAACAGCGCGCGGTGTTGTTGTGGCCCGTCGCTCGATTGCGTTCGACGCTTAACGCAGTGGACGTGAACGTGACGGAGTGTTGGCCTTGGGACGCCGTTAAAGGTCCGCTGTAGCCGCCGCGCTGACGCGAGCGAAAGGCCGTTTGCGCTTCGTGTGTTTTTCTTATTCCTCACATTAGCCTTCTCTCTCTCTGTTTGTCGCTGCTCGCCTGTCACTGCTCGAAGCCGCGCGAGGCGGGGCTGAGCCGGGGTCAATGAACTCGTTCCAAGAATCCGCGCGTGAAAATACGTGGTGCCAGTGGAGAGGCGTGTTTTCAAGGCTTATGAAAGGAGGTATGTTATGGCGAATGACTTCGTGCTCTTTGTTCCGATATTCAGAGGGCACTGAAACGCTGCTGTAGCTTTCGCTCAGTCAGCTGGAATAAGTTTTTTTCTTCTTTCAGATTGAGACCACACAATGTGAGTCGGTTAGGCCTGGTCTTGGGGTCATTCAGCACCGCCCAGAGTAGGTAAACGATGAGCGTTGTTGGCGGGGGGTAAAAACATGCTTTTCTTCGCCTTTTAAAGCGTCGACCGCCTACTTGTGCCGCGGCCTCCGCAAGTCTCCATTCTTGAAACGCCTCTGCAGTCTTTCTTTCTGACGAACTAACCCGCACTACGTGCCAACAGCGCCTAAAGCTGCAACGAAATGCGTTCAGGGGCGAGTTTTCTTTTTTCATTCTAATGTGCCTATAAGCATAAAAGGCAGAAGGAACAATGATTCAATCCCGTAATAATTAGTGATTAATTAATAACCCATATAATTACTCTATTCACAGTACATTAGAAGATATTTTTCGTGAATACTCACAACAACAATCACTGATCAGTTGCTTTTCGTGTCTATATTTCTCTCAAAAGCCAGAAATGTAGTGGATGTGGCAACATTTTACAACTTGTTTTTTTTTTAAATGGGCCACTAGGAAGCTTCGGAACTTTTCCCAACATACTGACAGTATAACCGTCACTGTATGCCATATTTATCTCTGTCGTACCTCCAGCAGCGGAAAGATACAAATTTGCGGTTTTATGGGGCACAGAAATGAAACGCTTCCAGTAAAAATTGTAGAGCCACTGCAGTCTGTTGCATTGGAGAAATGCGAAAGCATTTGCGTTTGAACGTCACCAACTTTTTGCAACTCATCTTGTCACGTGACACTTATCACGTAGTGCTTGGATGACGTCAGCAACTTTTTTTGCAAGTCATCGTTGTCTAACATCAGTGCACATCCCCAACACAGCTTACCGTCGTACTACACACCACAACGCGTTCACTTCGTGCCCCTCTAACACGCTTGAACCAACGCAATGAATAAAAAATGAAAGATTATCCCTTGTGGCATATGCTTTGTGTGCCTGCCTGGCGCACTGATGTTCTGGGTTCGAACCGCAATATCTCCGAATTTTTTTTTCGAATGGTCCTTTTCATGCGGACACGCTCTGATGACACGCTTTGCCGACAGGTCCTGTACACGCTACTCATGACACAAGACATGCTTTAGCATTAAGTCCTTTTCATGCGGACACGCTCTGATGACACGCTTTGCTGACAGGTCCTGTACACGCTACTCATGAGACAAGAAATGCTTTAGCATTAAAAATTAACGCCGAAATTAACTGTCAAATGTACGCAAAGCGGTCATCCTGAAGCAGACAAACGGGCTAGGAGGAAATGACCGCGATCTTTGAAGAAATGTAAATGTTCCGCTGTCACATTTTTTTTTTCTGAACCGTTTTGTGATACGCTATACGCCTCCAATTACCGTGCTTAAATTAAAGTTTCGCGGACACTCTATGCTTACAGCTCAAGATAGAACTGCATGACTTGAATTATACAGTAAGCACATGTCACGAGTGCGGAACGACGGTTCATGTCGGAAAAAAAGGTACTTGAAATCTCTACAGCCTTGAAAAAGGAACGAATGAACTAAGACGACAGGCGGCTTATTTCAAGAAGTTAGCTAGAAATATTTCCAGCGCATCAAGGACGTTCGGGTTGTGTGCAACCGGGTGTATACACACTTACCGTCGATCCAATCCGTGCTTAGCTCCAGTGTTGATTAGGAGACAGCCAGAAATTCGAGTGACACGCACACAACTGCTTCTTCGATTCTCCCTCTCTCTCTGAGACATAACTTCTTAGCAGCCTCAAAAATCAAACAAGCAAACAAAGAAACAAATCCAACGCGTTTCGACTTCCGAGTACCGTTGCACCGATAGGACTGACTGCTCGGAGACACTCTATCCAATGCTGACCCCAGAGCGGGGCATCTTTATACACTGGCGCCTAAACGCTTGCGAGGACTCTTGACTATGGTCGAAATTTTGGCGGAGACCTCCACCCCGGCGTCCCCGATAGCCTGAATCGCTTCGGGACGTTAAACCCAATGAACGACCATGAAAGCATGTGGTCATGAGGTCACCGTCAACCACCTTGCACCTGCCAGCTGCCTGCGAGGCTACGACTAGCAGGTGCACGCCGTTTAGCCGCGACGTCATTGCAGTGGGTAGGCGGAATTGGCTGGCGGGGTGTTGGGTTGGATGGGGCTTTGAGGAGTACGTGCCATGGCGTTTTTAACGCGACAGTGTCAATGCTCCCATTCTGCAGAAAACCCGGCGTCATCGTCGTCGGCGTTTTGAGCGAAAAGTCCTCGAAAAAGCTATCTGCGAGACCACACAGGTCACGTGACCTTGCGGCGTCATTACAACCTGCCCACCGGATTGTGAGCAAACTGGCCGCTGTAGGAGGTGGCAGTTAAATGAATGATTGGTCGTGAGGGATTGCTCGGAAAGCTCGGAAACCTTGGTCGCACAATCCCCACCGGCGGCAGCACCTGCCATCGCAGGGCAGTGGCGCATCGCTTAACCGCTGCACCATTGTGCAGGAGCAGGATGAGGACTTCCTGTGAACCTATGAATATAAAATCGAGAACGACCGTAATCATCATCATCATCATAAATATTTGTTGTCATAACTCCAACAGAGGACAACAACAGATGAGATTAGAGCCCGCAAGCTCCCGGGCCCCCGCACGGACCCATTACACTCAAGCGTTTATGTTCCTGCGGTCTATACCCTGGCTGCCCGATCGGTAGAGATGGCATGCACGACCGGCTCCTTGGAATTCGGCATATATGAACATTAACCCATTAATCCCATCGCGACATGTCCTAAAACGCGGAGCTTAAGTTCCCCCTACAATTTTTCTAGTTAAAAGACAAAACTATGTAAGAAAAAGAAGTCCTATGCCAGGGTGAAAACATGACAGATTTGGCCACTCCCCCGTTGTGGGTATGTGCCAGCTTTATTTGAGGCCAGCAAACAAGCCAACATGACAGCGATACAAGTTCCTCAGCGCCCGACCATGCCTTCCTTCTTTCCCACCCTCATAGTTGTTCCCAATCCCAACCCCACATCTTGGTTACATGACCAGAGATGGAAGCACGTCTCACAGAGCGACCCCCTGGAAAAATCTCAATGCTGTTTTCTTCCTTTCTATAGACCATCTACGGAGTGGCTAAGCCGTTTTGTAAGATCCCCTGCCCCGCCAGTGTGGGTCAATCCAGGCTGTCATGTGTGTCGGCCAACTGGTCGACATTCCTTTGCAAAAACGCCTGTATGAAGTAATCTTCCTAGAGTAAACGGCCGTAGTGTCGACGATTTCGACGAGATAAGCGCCAACGGTTTACGCCGAACAATGCCTTCTTTAAAGTACTCGCTTTAAAATCTATACAGAACGACACGAACACAAGCAAAACGACGGGACAGAAGCGTGAAGGCCGGCAGACAGAAAAGTTCAGTTAAGAGCCGGCAGGCATCGATTAAGAACTACGACTGATCTATTGATAACTTGGTTGCTCGGTACTGCTTGATTGATCCAGACGTCTTGTGAAGTACACGAAGGCCGGCCGGCAAGTCGGGACTGCCAGACGACCGATGACGTGGCATGGAGATCTTCGCAAAGGCTGGCTTGTGGGATTAACGCTAATTACATCAAATAAGAGACTCTTATCTCAGTGATCCACGCCTAGCAGCTGCCGTCTCTTGCTGCCGGCCCGGTGATCACCCTGACAGAGACTGGACACGGAAACCGTTGGTATTTCGAGCAGTTTAACGCTCAGCTCTGTTCTCTTGAGTGTAGAAACGTGCTGATACTGTGTCTTCATATAATGGGGTTATACGACCTATTTTCTGACGCTCTTCATGTTAGCAACAAGTGTCTGCTTCTCAGCATTCTCTGCGGGGATGAATTGCCGCGTCGCCCCTTCTGCCCTTGGAGAAGTGTAGGAAAAGCTACGATAGCGGCACCTGTATTTGGAACACTTTCTCCGACGTAAGCGCTGTGGATGTCACCGTCGTACCAAATAACTTCCGCGTTCACCAGCTGTTCATAGGCAACGTCAATCTCCGGGTCCTCATCAAAACGAAACATATAGTCCGAAAAGGAGGCGCTCTCAATACTGTTGTCACCCTGCTCGCGTTTTTATACTGGGATTGGGGAGACATGGGTGTACTTATAGCGGTGGGACGCGGACTGCGGCTGGCGCTGCCCCTGACGAGGTGTCGGGAATCAGCTATCTGTGCGGAATTATTTTACAGAATTAAGCAATATAACTGGAGGCATAACTTTTTAAAACAACCTCTATTCAGGGCAAGCTAGACAGAGCGCTGAATAATTTAATCTCCTATTTTATAAATGCGCACCCGTCCAGTTTGCTCGCCATTTCGCAAATGATGGGAGCTTCTAAGCTGTAAATGTTAGGCTGTTTCTTGGGCAAGTTGGTTGCTCATGACTTTGAATAAAATGTAAGCGCACAAGAAAACGGGGACAAGCGAGAGAGACAGGACAAAGCGTCCCCGTCTGCCTGTGCGCATACATATTCTTTTAACATATTCTGAATATTAACTATTGTTATACTCTACGCAACGAATATTTTTATTTTTTTTTGTCTGGCACAAGATGTGGTCACATTGCATGTTTTTTTTATTTGTATTCTTTCAGATTAATTCGTGTTTTCAACGTTGGCTGTTGTGTAGCGTTGTTTTCCTTACAATTATACGTCTAGCAGGGTATGTCATAGCGAACAATTCTGGACAAGATCATTTTTGAACAGGAAAGCGTTTATGAACGCAGTTTTTTTTCGGATATAGTAAGATTGCGCTATAACAATAAATGTATCCGCAGATCTCCCGTCGACAGGCTCGCATTTTTTTTTTGTTATTAGCATTTTTGCTATCTTCAAAAGAGCGTTCCCTTTTGATTTTCTAAGGCAGTCTTAGCCGCTGCATGCGAGAGATGGAAAAAATTTAAGAGAAAATCTTTGCTACACAACGGACGAATGGACCATTGTCTTCATTATTTCCGCAGCAGAACCTTACAATCTTCCAATATTCAAAATTGTTGTGCAAGAATGTTCAACACAGGCCCTTCATCGCGCATAGAGCGTCTGCCTTTAGCAGTGTTATTCAAGACCGATTTGCATCTGAAAGAACGTCTGAAAAAATAAGGATAACTCACAAGCTCACCGGACAATTGCGCGTCTGCAGCGCGAGTGTTGAGCGTTAGCGGCCGTTGGAGAAGAAGGGATTTCAGAAAACAGAACTTAGTTTGGGGGAGGAGAAACAGAGAGGAGATTTTACGGGCTCGGTGACCTTGATTAGAAGTCCGTTCGGTTCTCCTGCACTGCATGAACTGGTTCTCCAGGCGCAGCTCTTGGCCACTGTTTTAAACAAAGTGCAGGCGTTGTGCAGGTCTATAGTTGGATAAAACTCAAGAACAGAGCGTCAGAGGACCCCCGTTCCAGCCAATGGCGTCGGCTGACTCTCATGACCCTGCTAGCGTGGCACTGCAGGGAATGGTAGATGAAAGGGGATAGTTCCCTCCCTGCATTATCACTCTAGCAGGGTCATGAGAATCGGCCGACGCCATTGGCTGGAAGGGGGGCCTCTGACGCGGAAAAGCCGCTTTGTTCTTGAGTTGTATCCGACTGAATTTCAGGAAAACTGTGCACCTCCTGCAACGACCACAGAGGGAGAGGATGGCCGACGCGTTGCGATAAACGCGGTGAAGAGAGAACTTTTTTCTCTCGTGGACGAAAACTGCGCCCCACTGTAGGGCTTGACTCATACGGAACGTTACTGGGGACTTGTTAGCTAGGACAGTAACTACGTGCGGTGATTTGTGTGCAGTGTCTGCGCAGCGAAACGTACGTGTGTCCAGCCACCCCACGCGTGCGATGTGTGTCAATAACTCTGTGCTGGTGTGCCCGCGCACTGCGAAATATTCCTCGTGGAGACCCCCGCGGGCCGCCACAATAGCGGCAGGCAAGCCGCCATTTGCTGTCACTCGGCGCGCGCACACCTCAGTCGTGTTGAGTAAAAGAACAGTGCGTGTGTTTCGCGCCAGATGCTGCTAGGTGCACATGCAGTTAGGCTATCCCTTCAGGGCAACACTTTGCTGCGCTGTTGTGTTTCAAATTTGCTCGCGCGGTTCGGGATGTTAGCGGCTGTTGAGGTGGGTGGCACACGGCTGACTGCAATTTGCTGGAGACGCCAAGGCTAGCAGGCGGCCAGGCCTGCACTCGGCCATTAGTTTCGGAAGCAGCCAGTGCCAAGCTGCGCTTGAACTGCTGGAACTGGCGCTGCACGCCTGTGTCACCGCTTCAGAATATTACAGAACAGGTGCAGCTAGTGCAGGCGAATCGAACGGAGCTTAATTCTCCTCATCTCGAGATCGAGAATTATAGAATTCTCAGTTTATCAGCGGATGACGCGTGCCGCAAAAGAAAAAAAAAGAGGAACAGCTATTAACAGCTAAGGCTGTAAAAAATAGCCCTACGCGGACCCTTCCTGTGTAGCTGTAGAAGGTTGCACAGGAAAACGGCGTTGTTATCGTCAGAAGAGCTAACTGATTGGCTAGTTGGTTTTCAGCTTTTGTAATCATCTCATTCAGCTCAAAACACACAGGAGACTGTCGTGCGCGGTATCTTAATAACTATGCACTCAGTGCTCTCCTAGTGACGGGACAGGCTGCTGTCCACATTCACGCATGGGCCTCGACCGCAAGCGCCACGAGCACCACGGTGGCAGCTCTCGAGAATATGCCCCTTGTGAGGGTGATTGATGTGTGGCCTGCGAGCAGGCGCACTTTTGCGACGGGGGTATAGCTTGTTATGGGAGGGGAGTGGCTGGTGCGGTGCAGCCATTCCTTTCATTTCTTCGCGCCGGGAGTAGCCGAAAAGTCAGACACCTCTTTCTGTAGTGCCTGCAGACGCACAGATCCATGTTGCTTGGTACGTGAGACAGCTGTATGCTCTCCGACAAGTTTTCGATTCGAATCCATTGCCCACTCGTCACTACGTTTGCGCATATAGTGGATAACCCTTATACAGTCTATAAGACGCCAGTACCCAATTCACCCCCCCCCCCACACACACACACACAAACACGCACGCACACGCACACACGCACGCACACGCACATGCGCACACACACACACACACGCACGCACGCACGCGCGCGCGCGCGCGCACACACACACACACACACACACACACACACACACACACACACACACACACACACACACACACACACACACACACACACACACACACACACACACACACACACACACACACACACACACACACACACACACACACACACACACACACACACACACACACACACACACACACACACACACCTCCTCGTCTGCAAGTGCTGTGATTCCATGAAGAATGCAGCTACTCAGAATCGCCGTCAATGGCAACCTTACTACCCGGCATACATGGCCTTTACTAACCAGCTGAACCTGCATCGTTCCAACCAGCCAGCAGTGGAATGAACGCATTTTCTGCGAAGGCATACTACAATTTCGGTACCGGTTACGACACAATTACATCGTATTAAGTCCCGTTTAAAGCTATTGTGACATATATCTCTCTCTTATCTCACATGGCCACAGCGCGTTCGTGAACCTTAATTCATTTATTAGCTATCTTTTCTAACAGAACTTTGTTTTAACCCTTCCAGTGCACTTCGTGAGAACGCGTCGACGGATGGAGATTAAAGAATACCCGTCTGCGGTCGATGGCACCGGAAAAACCAACACACAATAATTACTCATACCGGCCCCCTTCCTCTTCTGCTAGCGAAAAATCACAGCTGATTTCGCGAGCTTCAACCAGACGTCGCTTGTTGATTAAAAAACAACAAAAACAAACAAACAGAAAAAAAGACGCACCGTTTCTCGACCGCGCTCACTCGTGATTAATATTCGCAACCCGTGTTTATCTCGGTAGGACTCGCCGCTGGTATATTTTCCTGCTAGCTTTCCTTGCTTTGCTATCACTCTACTAGCGCGTAGTGTTTACCCCCGTAAGCCCCCTGTAATGACTTCTATCTCACCTTGCAAGGCGTGTACCGCTCAGTACTGGAGAATACCAAATAAAAGGAGGTGTAACGTATTCATTAGGCGCCTTCGACGGCCATTAAGTGAGGCTAATGATTTCTTTCCACCGTAGCCAAGGCGGGATAATTACGCGATTGAACCAGCTGGCGCCTGTTCAAATAAAGAAAGAAAATAAGGGTGTATTAAACCGCTCACTAAGAGAGAAAGGATAAGCGATGCTAGCAATAGCTTCAGAACAAGTTTACAGGAGCGAAAAGCAAAGAACTCTCCCCGTATTTTCACCTTCGCCCTGCACGAAGAAATGAGAGGGATAGTTGGATCGCGAACGAGCCTGAGTCCATTCGCAATCAGTCCTCTGTCTAACCCACATTAACCACAGTACGACGCAAGGCCACCAACTGATCCAACGTAACGATTCCATTGCGATTCTATTCACCTTTTTTTTTTGTGATTGGCTAAAGGAATGCTAACGCCATCACCGGCCATGAGCCTATTGACGAACAAGAAACGTGGGGCCTAGCGTCGCTTTAGCCAATCTCGAGGAAGAAAAAAAAAACATCATTATAACGAAAGTGACCTCGTTCTTTTTAAGGGTGAACGACTATTCCAAATTTTTGAACAAATAGTGCAAGTTCTAAACGATTGAAAATGAACCGATTATACATTATAGTTAGGGAATAGTTTAGGAATAATTTCAATCAATTAATCAACCAACCAATCAAGCAATCAACCAAGCATTCATTCAATCAATGAATGAATGAATCAATCAATCAATCAATCAATCAACCAATCAATCAATCTTCGCATAAAAATACAGCGGGAAAGGTAACAAGAGAAAAGCCGTTTCATTGCGGCTTGATTTCAATCATTTTTCGCATACAAAATACGGCGGAAAAGGTAGCAAGAAAGAAAGCCGTTTCATTGCGGATTGATTAAGCTCCATACACCCAATCAGCACTGACGTACGATGTATTTCGAAGTTAAGAACTTCGTATAAAGCACGCCGCAGTTTTTTTTTTTTTGCCTACTGTTTCAAAAACAGGGCCCACGGCTACTATGCACGGCGTGCTGCTGCTATCGGTCTGCACGGTATGCAGGGTCTACCTCCGGGATGCGTGCCATTCGTGCGGTGGCCTTCATAATGCTCATACATACGGGCCTTAAAGATTGGAGGACGTGCCAGTGCTCAGGTGCATTTAACAAACAGTGCCTTGATTTGATGTTCAATCTTAAAAGCCATGACTCCTACGTGGCTCTCGCTCCTCTATCCCCCTGAGATGCGGTGCTAGTTTATTCGTGAACTTCATCAGTAGCAAATGCTAATTGTACCATAAGTATGACATGAATCACATGATGGTCATAAAGAACATGCTGATTTTGTGTTGCGTACCTGTTAGTGGAGATCGCTGTTGCTGCTTCTGACAGCTGTGGTTATAACTCCGTAAGTTATAACACCGCACAACAGCGGCACCGCGAGCGCTTTGCTGTTTCGCACTGTTCGTTTTGTACGAATATTCGTACAGGTTTCAGGTATTCGTAAAATATTCAAACCGTGTTCTTTTAACGTTCTATCGCTATTCGGCTCAGTTTTGTAGCTACGCTATTCGTATTAGGTTCCCTAGCGAAACTAAATTATTCGTATTCTCCTCGTTATAGTAAATCCACACGGGGCGCAATCTTTTCGTTCATAGAAGAGCAGTATTTGGTTGCGACATGCCAGGACAACTACGCCGAAGCCCCTTACTTCGGCGAAATTTCCTCATGCGGCTATCGGAGTCATCGTTTGTCGTATTTTACTAACTTATAGACGGCTCTCGCGTGATGTCACAGGCGCCATGATGGTGAACTGCACGTTGCTTCTAGTGCGCACGCAGGAGAAAATGGTGATAAGCGGATTAGAGAAACGTATACGTCTTCGCTGTGCTCT
Organism: Amblyomma americanum; assembly: GCA_030143305.2. Taxonomy (NCBI): domain Eukaryota; kingdom Metazoa; phylum Arthropoda; class Arachnida; order Ixodida; family Ixodidae; genus Amblyomma; species Amblyomma americanum. The sequence goes on from JARKHS020004947.1 coordinate 140,309, forward strand.
TGCTTATTTAGCTTAGCGACTCTGTGACGTTGATGCAAGTCTGAGATTGCGACTGCATACCATTAGCTATACGAAGGGCTTTCTCCTTGAGAGAGCTTTGCTAGCATCGCTATCAACTTCCCATCCACCTCCACTGCATAGCCTCTCTCATCGACCTGCAATTAAGCCCGTTAGGCGCCAGCTGTGGACAGCTCTTGCTGTAGCAACTGCGACGCAGTTTGTACGTCTGCCGCTAACTGTGTTTACAGCACGGGAGTCTGCCCAGAAGTCAACTCAGAACCGCTCCGAGATTATGGTTTCTCGAGAAATTTGCGATGCCGCAAACGTCGTGCAAGCAAGGACTCTGCGTAGCAAATGCGTAGTAGGCCACCGCAGTGGCTCAGTAGTTATGGCGCTCGGCTGCTGACCCGAAAGACGCGGGTTCAGTCCCGGCCGAAGCGGTCGAATTTCGATGCAGGCGAAATTCTAGAGGCCCCTGTAGTGGTCGATGCCAGTGCACGCTAAAGGACCCCAGGTGGTCGAAATTTCCGGAGTCCTTCACTACGGCGTCCCTCATAGCCTGAGTTGCTTTGGCACGTTAAGCCCTCGTAGACCATAAAACAGTTGCTGATTATCTGTCACCAGGAAGAAATCTGCACCACGGGCGTACTCTACAAATCGTAACACGGCTCAGCTAGCTGCCGAATCTTCCTTCCGTGTCTGAATATCGACGTTCTGTCGCGGTGAGTGATCGCTCTGCAAAAGCGACTGGCCGCTCGTTGCCGGGAGGCTGTTCTTGCAAAAGGACAGCGCCAAGATCAGAAGACTGGCATGAGCGGGAACTGTCGTCACTTTGGGACGCTAAACCACCATAACTCAAACAAAAAACCAAACCACACCAAATTAAACCAAATAAAACCAAACCAAATGCTTAGCAGAATCTTGCTTTTAAAAATTGTCTTATGCTCGCGCTGCTAGTTAAGACTGCCATAGAAAAACCAAAAGGGTGCTTTTTGGACAATAAAAAGCAGAAACCTGCCAGCGTGCCCGGGGGGGGGGGGGGGCAGTATCTCTTGATATATTGATTATCAATGCGAAAAAATGGCGTTCGTGAACAATTTCCTGATGAGAAAATGCGCGCGTCCATAATTTCTTGGTAGATGTGAGTGTCATAACACTTTCGGCACTCCCATGAGTTGCGTATCAACACTCAAACCGCTAAATAAATGGTTATAGTGGAGAAAGTAAGCTGCAAAGTGCCATTAGTATCTGATTACACTCAACTCACAGGTGGCGGCCCCGCCTTCGGACTGTCAGTAACCGGCAGCACGTCCTACACGGATTTAGATTTGGGGTTTGCGTACTTTGTGCGATGTCAGTGCGCGTTAAAGATCCCCAGGGGGTCGAAATTATTCCGGAGCCCTCCACTACGGCACCTCTTTCTTCCTTTCTTCTTTCACTCCCTCCTTTCCCCCTTCCCTTACGGCGCAGTACAGGTGTCCAACGATATATGAGACAGATACTGCGCCATCTCATTCCCCCAAAACCAATTATTATTATTATTATTATTATTATTATTATTATTATTATTATTATTATTATTATTATTATTATATTCGTACTTTTGCGGTTCAAGAACCCTGCCTGGGAGTATATCTGGAAGACGACCGCCACAAAAGCAAAGAAAACAAATGGAGAAAACAATTAAGCTCCGCGCTAAGGGTATGACGCGATAGCGTTAATTGGTTAATGACCATATATGCGGAACTGGCCATTCCCTACTTTACGTTCGCTGATCCTTTGGAGTCCTCATGCACATCTTGGCGCAGTGATGTAGCGGTTAGCCACTGCCCTGCGATGGAGGTGTTGCCGTCGTTGAGGTTTGTGCGACCCAGGTTGCTCTTCCTGAGCAACCGATCATTAACCTCTACGATGGTCAGTTTGGCCACAATCCGGTCCGCAGGTTGTGATGACGCCACGAGGTCACGTGTCCCAGGTGGCCTAATAATAATAATAATTGGTTTTTGGGGAAAAGAAATGGCGCAGTATCTGTAAGGGAAGGGATAAAGGAGGGAGTGAAAGAAGAAATGAAGAAGAGGTGCCGTAGTGGAGGGCTCCGGAATAATTTCGACCACCTGGGAATCTTTAACGTGCACTGACATCGCACAGCACACGGGCGCCTTAGCGTTCTTCCTCCATAAAAACGCAGCCGCCGCGGTCGGGTTCGAACCCGGGAACTCCGGATCAGTAGTCGAGCGCCCTAACCACTGAGCCACCTAGGTTGCTTCTCTGGGGATTTTTCGAACACAACGCCGCTGACGTCGACGACGCCGTAGTTTCTGCAGAACGGAAGCCTTAACGCGGCGGCTCCGTTTTTATGGAGGAAAAACGCTAAGGCGCCCGTGTGCTGTGCGATGTCAGTACACGTTGAAGATCCCCAGGTGGTCGAAGCTATTCCGGAGCCCTCCACTACGGCACCTCCTTCTTCCTTTCTTCTTTCACTCTCTCCCTTGTCCCTTCTCTAACGGCTCGGTTCAGGTGTCCAACGATATATGAGACAGATACTGCACCATTTCCTTTCCCCCCAATACCAAATTATTATTATTATTATTATTATTATTATTATTATTATTATTATTATTATTATTATTATTATTATTATTATTATTATTATTAACGCTATCGCGTTGAAACAACACTAAAACAGCAGGCAACGAGCGCCATTCGCGCTGCAGTGCGACGCAAAGGGCTCGTGTAATTGGCGAACCTCGTCGCCGTAAATGTTCTCGACTTTTAAACACCTACGTCAAACAGTCGCACGGCCAAACATTTTCCACTATACACCTGAAGCTCCTACCCCTTACAAAAATGGTCTATAGACATTCTATAGATTTCTTGTAGACACTATTGCCTTCCGATAGATATTTCTTTTTGTCTATCATAGCCTATAGAGTGTATATAGGCAAAACTCTAACAAAAGTGTACGGCTATAAATCTCTAGATTTTCTATAGACTGTCTATAGGATTTATATTGCCTATAAACTGTTCTTTAGGGTTTGTCTATAGAGAGTCTACAGAATTTTTAGACAGAAGTCGATGGACAGTCATAGGCTGTTAAAAGAAATTTTTGTAAGGGACGCGCGAGCATGGCCACACGAAATTAATTCGAAGTGAATATCAAGACTGTCACTCTCCGCTGTTGCGAAATACACGTATACAGAGGGTTCCCCTGGCGTTGAAATGTGTTCGCCTTGCAGGCAAGTCGGAAGGAGCAGCCGGCCTCCACCCATGGAGCTATTTTTTTCATCTGCGTCTTTGTAAACGTTTTTGTGACCTTTGGGGCAGCTGCCTGTCAACCTGTTGGGACAGCGTGCGCATGCAAGCTTCCTACCCTACTCACTACTGTTCCACGAGCAGTTGTTCACAGGTGTCTCCCGTAACCCACTGTCGAGTATAAAGCGGCCCTCGACCTCTGAGTGAGAAGGTCAGTTGCATGCCAGACCACGCACCGATGGATGGTGAAGGACTGCCTCCTTTGACAAGCTCTGCACGCCGCAAGCGTAGCACGAGTGTGTGATCCTGCTACCCGCGGTGTGCAGCCCATCAGCGGTCTTTTCTTAAGAATAGAGGCTTTTAGTTCAGCGTATGAGCGCTTACAAACGTTATACGCAAGCATTTAGCAGGAGGTTGCTGTGAAAATCACATGAGCACTTTTAGTTTATCGTGTGCTAACCAGAACGCAACGATAGCGCAGTGCGCAGTGGCGCCATCTGGTGTTGAGATGTGAAAATATTTTGAGACATTTTTCACACTTAGCCAAGGTTATCCACGCCTCACTGCATTCAGTTTCATGGACGCAAAACCCGATAACACTGACGAATTCTCTCCGAAGCTACCCGAAGCGAGTGACGTGGGCGCCGCCATGTTGGCAAGACTATTTTTCCTAGCGTAAGCAACAGCACGCAGGCTAAATTCGAAAAACAGAATACGTATGCCTTCGCGTATGTCTGCGTACGCTCTATCAAATGTCTCTAATGTATGTTAGAGATTTCCACAACCTAAATGAGACACCTCAATTAATCCAATATGACGACCGGCGCTACGGAAGACAGCTCAACGGGTCAGCCTTTGTGGAGTCCCGCTTGCTTTAAAATTTCACGGTAAACACGCGCTTGTTTGCCGATGGAAGCGGCCTCGTGTGGGTCTGACAGTCTCTGTCCTCGATGTTGTAGAGGAAACAAGAAACAACCAAGGAGGTGGTGTTGGGGGAGGGGGGGGGAGAACCGGTGTCTGGCATTTGAAAACGTCTGACGTGAAGGTGGACATGCATGGTCAACACGCGCTTCGGAGAGAACTTAAAATCAGTCACATCGACGATGATGAATTTTGTAGAGCCGGTGAATCATAAACCCAGAAGATCAGGTAAGCCAGACTCAACAATTTTCAATTTGCCATGCTGCTTCAGATAAAACGAACTAGAAAAGTTTCTCAGTTATTGCCGCCTGGGTTTTAAGTTTTAACTGATAGAGCTGCACCCTTTTCCTATATTTTTTTGCTGATGAATTTGATTAAAAATGTGGTATATTAAACCAGTAGAGATCTCTAACTTTTTATTCACTTGCAAATCGAGACCAACAAGGTAGCCTGTTTCGCTCACTTTCTTCTAAAAGCAATTAATCGCACCTCGTGCCCTCAATTTGTTCGTATACAGTCGATGGAAGGCATGCACTGAATCTAAAGCTGCTATGATATCATTATTTTCATACAATTCTATTCGATTCTTGTCATCCGTCTGTTTCACTGATTCCAGCGACAGCGAGTGCTGTAGGCAGTCGAAGTGCAAAAATAATCATAATCATATAGAAATACAATGATATGAAATCCCCAGGGACGTACCCAGGGTGGTTGTTTCGGTGTAAGAACAACCCCCAAAATCTCTTCACAAATAATCATAAACAATCACGTAAACAAGAAGTGCTTTCTTTAAAGCTCCTCTTTGGCCTGGCGCAGGTTCACATGCATGGGGTAGATGTTTTGACAAATGCCATTCGCTGGCACTTGCTTACTTCGTTATGGAGAAGTAGCTTGTGTGTTGTTCTATATTATGTGGAAATATTGTAAATAGCCACGATTTTTTATAAGAGTCTTCTTTTGCAAGAAAATAATTATTCTTTACGAATCAAGTCTTTGGAGTCCAGTGTGCACTCGTATTGTTATGCAGTTATTACAGTGGACGAAGCAACTAATCCTATGGCTTTAGCAGAAAAATGACAAAGATATCCTCAAGAAGTACTTTGGTTTGGGCTAGTTGGTGCATAGCTTTTTGATGCTCCAAGGACGGCGCGAAAAGAACAAGGAGAAAAGAGGCACACGAACACAGCAGGACAGGCGCCTGTCCTGTTGTGTTCGTGTGCCTCTTTTGTCCTTGTTCTTTTCGCGCCGTCCTGACATCATCAAAAAGACAAATATTGTTTGGGCGCAGGTTCTTTTTCTTTTTATTTGTTTACCGGCGGCGTGTAATAATAATTCATAAGGCAGTCGCACAAACACTTTAAGCTTGAAATGTGGCCTTTAGTCATATGTGCTCGGCGACTTTTATTTTTTTTCAACAAATTGCAATTCGTATTTACCCTTAGAGTCCAGGCAAATTGAATTTTAGAAATGTTAAGCTGGGTGACTGATAACAATTGGAATGTCATAGTCCTGCGAGGGTGTCACTGCAGCGTGGAATCCTTCTGTTCGCTGTTCACATGACCTAAAAAGCCAAGCGTGACACTTGGCGGCTGTACGATCTCGTTAGCCTGGAGACATCCATGTAACAGCAATCTCAAGAAATATTTTTACAGGAAAACTCTGACGACCACGCCTGAATGTGCCGGCGATGGTGGTGGGGGTGGTGAAAACTTTATGTGGAACAGGGGAGTTTAGGACACGCAGGTTCTTGGGCCCCACTACAATGAAACATATCATGTCCCGGAGGCTCATGCCGCTGGCAGCCCGGCTTGCGGCGATGGCTTGCTTGACCGGGTCCCCGGAGCGCAGTAGGGCCTCCCAAGCCTCCAAAGTGGTAAGGTGTTCCAGGCCCCGCGGGGGAGGATCCGCCGGGCAGAGGAAAAGGGTATGACCGAGAGTGGCTTTGGGATGGCAGCAGAGGGCACAAGAGGGGTTTGTGTGGACTTGGTGATACCGCGAGCGTGTATAAGGGGAGGGTAAGGTGCGTGTTTGGAGCCGCCTCCAAAGTGTCTGGTGATCACTGTCGAGGAAGGGATGGGGTGGGGGGTAGAGCCGACGGTCGGCTTTGTAGACCCGCGTCAGTTCACTGGATGAATGCATGTGCTCCCGTGAGAACCCTAGATCGAAGGCCGCCGGTGCCCGGTTGAGAGAACCTCAGACTAAAGCGTTTGCGTCCTTGTTTCCGAAATTTCCGCAGTGGGCAGGCACCCATATGAGCTCCATGTGGCGGGGCGCGTGTGCGGCGAGGGAGTTCAGTATGCGAAATGCTGGGACGTGAACTCTCCCGCGAGCAAAATTTAGTATGGCAGTTTTAGATTCGGACAGTATATACCGGGCCTCCGTGCGCGTGATGGCTAGGGCAATAGCGGCCTCTTCAGCCTCCTCCGAAGTGGCAGTGGGGGATATGTGAAGGGTGGCAGTCGGTTGTAGGGAGGGGTTCGTGATGGCTACAACCGCGTCCTCGCCTGAGCATGCGGCATCCACCCACATGGCATACGGTTCCATGCCTAGTGTTTGTGGAGCGCCCGTGCGCGAGCTCTGCGGCGGGGTTCGTGGTAGGTGGGGTGCATGTTTTTCGGGAGAGGTTTAATAAGTAGTTCGCGGTGAATGTGGTGGGGGACCGGGAGCTGTGTGGGATCCGTGGCTGGTATCCTGATACCGAGGGTGTGTAGGATGTGTCTGCCGGTGGTGGTTCTCGCGAGACGTATGTATTGTGTCTGTCGGTGGGCCTCGATAAGCTCACCTATCGTGTTGTGTAGGCCTAGCTGGAGGAGTTTTTCGGTTGAGGTATTTAGGGGTAGGTGTAGTGCTGTCTTAAATGCTGTTCAAATCATGGCATCCAGGGTGGAGATTTCTGTGGCCTGGAGTTTCAGGTAGGTAGAGCGTGAAGAGAAAGCGGCTGAGGACGAAGGCATGAATGAGACGACATAGGTCATGCTCCTTCATGCCCCGGTGGTGTCCGAGAAACTCGGCGGATTAGGTGGGATATCGACACCGCCGTCTGCTTGAGTTTCTGGATGGTGAGATGTGTTTTTCCGTTGTTCTGGATGTGGAGGCCCAGTACCCGGAGAGTGTGTACCTCCGGGATGTGCCCAGGCAGCGGAAAAAACGTTGCGGTTCGCGCGCAGATCCTTCTTACACCAGTTCGGGGTGCTGCCGCAGAGTGGATCCAGTTAGTGAAAAACGCCAATACGCATTGATCTCGTGAGTAGTCGCGAACTCGACTCGCGGCGTCAGGCTTCCTAGATGTTGCACTGCCGGACCGCTGCTTTCCAAGCGAAAAGTTCTTAACTGTCTACAGATACTTCGGCGCACGCGAATCGTCGCATTCGTCCTGATTTTTCTAAAACGCAGCGTTCACTTGACGAATGCTGCATGCGGTCCTGGCGTCCGCTACGTCTTGAGCACGCGCAGCGCTGGTTGTGCTTGGGCTGTTGTATAACGCACCGACCCACGCTGTGCAGGTTATGCAACAACCCCGCAGTTGACATTTCATACACTTCACGGTGTAGCGTAAGTGGGTTTCTGGAATTAAGATATGCTAACTGGAACGTGCACTCTAAAAGAGTGAGCGCTCACTTAAACGAATTAACCGACATACGAAGATACACTCAGAACTAGAGTACTGCACGGGCTCGGGCTTAACCAGAAACCCGTGCCGGGCAGCAGTTTTTTGCTGGGCCTGTGCCGGGCTTCGAGCTTTCGGTTGTGAGCCCAAGCTGCTCAGACGTGTTAGCTCGCGGGCCTGGGCCGGGTTCGGGCTGTTGGTTGTGAGCCCACTGGGCTCGGGCTTGTAAGTCGAAGGGCCTGGGCTCGGCTTGCGTACTGAACGGGTACTTTAACTGAATGCTCTCTAGTTATAAGTTCTCAAGGGGTTTACAGGTGGAGGCAACAGCAGGCGAGAGCAATAGTATCACCGGTTTTCAACTACCCGAACCAAAAACTAGATTTATTGCATCTATTCTGAAAATGAGACAATTTTTCACTTAAATTCGTTATAACAGGAAAATCTGTGTTCTTAGCTGTTGTGCTCTTCAACTAGGCATTAACGGGGCCCGCGCACTTGGCTGGCCGGGCCGGGCATGTCTGAGTTCACTCGGGCTCGGGCTGAGCCCGGGCCTGTGTTTGAAGCAACCTGGCCGGGTTCGGGCGGGTAACAGAAGAGGCTTCCGGGCCCGAAGTCAATAATTGTGGACCGTGTAGTGCTTAACTCAAAACATCCTGGAGCGCAGGCGCATGCGTGCAGAGGAGGATCACTGGCCCGACACAAGTACGCCACATACAGTGCTAAACTTTCAGCTTTATTTTCTCGCATCGCGTCACCTGGTGAGAACAAATCGAAGTAGAGACCGCAGGAGTTCCACACAGTCTGACCGACGCCGTGCCCATGACAAGTAGTCGTGGCTTCCACCCAGTTTATGCGGCTGCAATGGCGACCATTTCGACGTCGAGTGCACATTTGGCCGAAGGGCAGGAACGTTGCGCCTGCAACGAACGCAAGATGCATTGCCAAGCTGGCTTTTCGTTTCGTTCATTCGCTAGTTTGTTTTTTACACGCACCGGGAGTGGCGCGAATATCTGCTGGAAACACGCCCGGCATAACCTTGATGCTGTCGCGATGATGCACGCAAATTTATTTCGTCGGTGTCGACAGCGAGCTTCTATATTCAATGTTAGAATTTATTCGCACCGCAAGAAATTCGGGACGCCAGGCGCGGACTACAGCTTCTGCATTTATGCACATCATATTCTCCGGCCACTTGACACTGCTGTCGGGTGAGGGCATATATCGGTAAGCCCAGTTATCAGCCGCTCTTTGATTGGCGTCTCGATCTATGCCTCCAGCACCTGCACGATGGAGAAACGACCTGCAACAGGCGGCAGCGCCTCGTCACTACATAAAGATAAGACAGATGGCGCGACGAACAGCCTACCCACGGCGGAAGACTTCCAGTCAGAACCGAAAGAACCGTGTCAGGAATACGACAAAACATTTTGTAGTTTTGCCTTAACGACAGATTTTTCTGTTTTTTTGGTAGTATTTTTCACCTGTACTGTAGTCTTTACTGTAGCCCTTTTCTGAAGTAATTACAGAAATTTCTGTTGTTACTACAAATATTTCTGTTTTTACCGGAAGATCGTGGTCAAAACAGTACAGAAAATCTGTCGTGACGACAGAAACATTTGTGTTGTGGGAAGCATTTGTGTTGTGAAAAACATCTTAGTTGTGAGAAACATTTGTGCTGTGTTTTTCAAGTGCATTTCTGTTTATAATAATGGAGCTTATGCTCTGCTACAATACACAACGTTTCCTGCCAGTCGAGTTTGTAGTCTGAATGTTTGTGATGGAAGAAGTGTATTCTGAATACTTGTGACCCCCGCGAAGAAATTCACCCAAGAAGCGCGGCTGTTTCACAGCGACAGATGACCAAACAGGTGTTCCGGCAAAGGTGGTGAGAATAAGACGAAAACAAAATGACTGCAAAGAGTTATGACGTCACAGCATCATGTGGCGCAGTGGAGGTTAGCAATCTCACGGATGTACCGTGACGTCATTCCCTGCCTTGAACAGCATTATGTTCAGACGTCACACGGCACTCACAACTGGCTGGCACAATTGAAGGCCCTGCGCATGGATCATGCGGCGGTTATAAAATCACTCTCATCTCCTGCTCCTATGCATACTTATTGGACAAAATGCGCGGGCTGTTTTTTCTGCACAGCCTAGTGGCCATGCGCGGCTGCGGTCTTATAAAACGCATCAATCGAAATCTTATGCAAGAACCGATTGTATAACCACGGTACTCTCTTTAAAAGCCTGAATCTGCAAGCTATGGCGCTGTGCGTTCTTTCATAAGCCTGCACAAAAAATTAAAGGATGATTCGCGAATGCGAAATGAAATGAAGTGCGTTATGTAAGCTGTTTTCACCTATTCTTCCGACTATGCTTTACGTTATTATGAACGATGATTTTGCACGATGCTGCAGCAATTTGAGCCTCTGATCTCTACTTGGAAACTGGATGGCGCATCGGGCGCCCGAAAGTGAAGCCACCGGAATTTGGGTGGCATGTCCCGGAAGTCAGCCACGACAATGTCTACCTGTTGCGCCGTCAACTGCATGAGGAGAGCAGCAAACTCTTCGGGAAAGACTTTTAAAAAATAATGGTCCATAGCATCGCATTGTGACGGCACTAGCAGACGATAGGACGTCGCTAGACACCGCACGTACGGAGCCTCGTCTGCTCAGCTCTGTGTCGTCCCGTTGCGCTATAGCCAACTGTGCTCTTTGTTGTGATGCACGTTGTCGCGCTCTAAGCTCAAGTTATACCATCAATGGGGGATAAATTTAAGAAAGAATAGGTGGAAACCTTCACCAGGCAGCCGACTTTGCAGCGACCATTTTACCGAATTATTTTTAGGCCGAACCGGAGCGAGGGTGAGGATACTATATGGCGAGGTGCCGTCGGTGTTCTGGTGGTTCACATTAGCGCGTCCAAAATGTATATGGTACTGCTTTTTCGACGGAGCGTATCAAGTACTGTTTCGTACTGTCGCAAATTATGCCTGAATGGGCTTTTATTCGTGATGCTTGGTGCAGTTGACTCCAAACAGCGCTTGTCACATGCGCTGCAGCATTCGTCTTCCTCGTCAGTCGTTTCTCTCGCGCTGTGCAGCTGAAACGTGGCTGTGTTATGAACTTAGGTTAAAAGCACGTATGGAAGGTAAATGGCACCCTAAAGCGACAAACATCAGCTGCCGTCGATGAGAAGAGACATCGTCCGCCACCAACTGGAAACTGAAACTGAGCCAGCTGTATAACGAGTGGCTCTTCGAGTGTCGAGATTTCCGCACCATCGTTCGCCTTTTCGTTGCTACACGAAAATTCGGTTTTAAGATTACCTAGTCCCATCGTCATTCCATCACTTCTCCTAATTACGCTCGTAAGACAAGAACCAGATTAGAAAATATATTGTTTAATGCACGTACCCCTTTGCTGCGGCATGGTGAGACCTGCATGCCTATTTTCTTCGGTTCCTCTGAAATTACAGGGTTCTCCAAACAGTGCTCACATTTCTTGCGTTGAGCTTGCTTATTCCTTTGATATTACAGTAGACGTTACACGAAAACAACGCGGAAAACTGAGGACGGAAGGGCGAAAGACGCGACTTTTTGCATTGAAATACACAGCAGACACCAAACTTCCGGGACATGCCGCCAAACTTCCGGTAGCTTCACTAGCGCCCACTTCGGAAAGCGGGAATGCGGCATCCAGGCACCTAGCGGAGATCAGTGATTTGAATGCATGACCGGCAGCCATCTTGAAATCTCGAACGGATGAGAAACGTCCGAACGCGAGTAGCAAGAGCTAACGTACCGCGGCACGCTACATCACTGGGCGCAAAGCCGACACATCGGCTAGCGGTCCTTCTTCCCCATGTAGGCTGCCCTTGTCCACGCTCGCAGGTCCGTGTCCGGCAGCTGGTCACACGGAGTCAGCGGGTTCCTGGAAGCAACGATTTATGCCAAACGGTTTCGAGGATGCCTCAAGATGTCATTCTTGACTAACGCATGACCTCAGAGACAGCGAAGTTAAAAGTTATAACCGAATCAGCGCCACGGGTAACGGAGCTCAAAGGCATTAACTCCGCTTAAACTGTTTCGTAAAGAGCGACCGAATGCTCATTAAGTAATTCCCGAGATGACAGAACTGCACCACAGGCTCCTCTCAATGATCTCCAACCAGCCATGTTTTATACCGGCCGCGGCCATCCTTTCCCAGCCAATTTCCCAACCTCACATCTCCACATGACTTTATGCCATCCCTTGCTATACGTTTCGCCTTCCTTGTACAGACGTTGGAAAACTCCCTTAGGCTTCTCCCTCCCTTGTTCACTTTGTGTTTGCAAGAAGCCACCTACCTGCCCTGTCTCTAGTTTGGTATTTACTCTGTTGCTCCAAAAGACCGCCGGTTGCATCTCCTCTGAAATACAAGCCCCACACAAATCCATTTAATACTCTTTATTTGAGCTAAGATGTCATTACCTGGAGCATGTTTTGTTATCCATGGTGCTTTCTACGATTCCTTCTGTTGTTTATCCCAACCCCTATAATTTTCCTTTTCATAGATCGCTGAGCTGTCCTTAGCCTACTACAGCAGCGCCTGACTTATCGCCACTGAAAGCAAGTGTTATGCGCGCCTCGTCGAAAACAACGTTCTCTGCCGCCTGTTCAAGCTTGCACGTGTGCTCTGCAAACAGCACCGAGACCCAAAGGCTAACGGAAATGGAAGGAGAAGTGGTGCGTTTTATCACAAGAAAACAGCAGTTAGAGCCGGACGTGGTCGCAGATTCGTTGCATATCTTGTCACTAAAGGGTACTACAGTATCTGTCAGGCCTTCTGCACGTATACGCATTCTGCTTTAAATGATTTCGCGTTTTAGTGGCTGGAAGCTGCTTCATCTAGCCATACGTGAAGCAAACGCAGGTGAAGCGTGCGTGATATTTTGTTTTCACTTGACTGAAACAATGATCGACACTTGAAAATGGTTTAGCTCGTTGCAGACGACCATTAGGGCTACCATTAGGCAGCGATCTATTTCATCTCTAAACTGTACGTTAATGTCATCATTGCTTTAGTCTGTTAAGAAGTGTAACCAAGAGGAAGTAATGTAGTTTTACCTCGACTCAATGTGGAGTGTATCTTATAACCGCAAAGAAGATGGAGACACTCATCATTTGTTGTGAGTTCGCCCAGCGCTGACTCGAACCAAGAGGCGGCGCTTTGAAGCAAAGGTTCCCTCGATGGACGGCGCAGTACCCCAACAGTGTTGCCTGTTTTTATATTGTCTCACGTTCTTTGGCACGCACGGCTTACAGTAACTACCACGGTATCTTAGGCTCTACACTGACCCAACTGAACAGGACAACTAAACCTGCTGCTAAAGCGAAGATAAGCTGCTCAGCACGTGCTGCGCATGTCCAAAAGGTCACTGCGCATTAGCCCGCGCACACTTTCCGCAGATAAGCGGGCGCATTAGCTACAAACGTTTTAAAAACTTCCGCCATGGACAGTACGGCCAAATTACGAGTCTTATCAGTTGGAACTCTGCAGAAAACTTGCGTCCTCGCTTATGAGGCCTTGGCCCTGCTCGGCGAATGCAGTTATCGCCTGTTGCGATGCAGTTTTGCCTTGTTGGCTGAGGTTAGGAAAAGCCTTTGCAAATACATGTGCGTTTCTGATTATAAATGTCCTCCCCAACTCCACAATACATAGTTTGAGGTAGCTCTCTCTGCTTAGGCGTCTAAGAAGCGTCTCTCTTGGCGCTCTTGAGACAGGCACTCGACTCTTCACGAAAGGCGATGTCCTGGCAAAATGGAAAAAGCGTCTGGAGCACATAGTTAGTTGGCAACAAAGTGCCATAGCAACTTGCAAACATTCTAATATGAAGTATCCGTGCTCGCTCTTCCCTTTATCGTTAGATCTCGCCATCTCCCCTCCGCATGTCTAGAGTAGCTTACAGAATACGTGTGCCCGGTTAACCTCCTTTTACATTTCCCTTTTTCTCCGCGTGAGCACCACTGCCTGAGCATGAAAGGAACTAAAGTGTTTTTGTGATGGCTGCCACATGAGGTTTCCTAATGGTCGAACCAATGCAAAATGGCTCCTAGTGTCCTGCTACCGGAGTACCGAACGGCTCGTACCTGGCGGAGTCGGGCTTGAGCAGGACGTGCTTCTGGATGACCATCCCATGCGGTTCGTCGGCGTTGGCGCACAGCAGCTTGGCCAGGCTGAAGCGGGACACCTCCGCAAGTTGCACTGCGTACACGCACAGTGTCATCACTTGTCTCCCCCACCGTCGTGTGTTAGTGTGAAGCAATTCGCAAGCCAGTCATCGCAAGGAAATCGCGAGTAACGCCTTCTGTCCCAAACCGGCTTGCTACAATGAACGGCGTTATCGCTAGTGTTCCGAATAGATGAGGACAGCCACCAGTGCCATTGACACTCAAGTTAGTGCGTAGAGAAGCTGAGCGAGGTCAAACACATATTCCATGCTAGAGAGCGGTGTAAGAATCGAGAAATATGAAACTGCAGTAATATTCATAATGACTATGACCAAAGAATGCGATATGAGGAGCGCTAGGCACCATCGCCAAGGCGCCATGGCAAGAGGACCATGAGCAATGTCTTATTCTCTGGCCTTCCTCTTTGTGTGGTTTGTTTCTGCGGTGTAAACCAACAAGCCTGCACTGGCATCCTGTGCAATAAGTTGGGAGACACGTAGAACATAAGTGAGGCAAACTTGAGAGGCACCAATGTGCGAGGACAAAAAGAAAACTGCGATTTCGATGGCTGCATATCAATGATTCCATCGCGTAGGCAAAGCGTAGGAAAGAGGTTCAGTTAAAAGCCTCTCTAGTGCGGGTACGATGGTGTCATGGTTTTCGACAGCGCGCAGTTTAGAAAGCACGATCAGCACATTTTTTTCAGAGCGCAGCTCTTAGCCTCTCGTTCCTGCATTCCGAGTCGTCGTCGGCGTTGTCGGCGTAACCGGTTGTCCAAATTGCAGAGCGAAACGCATCCTGGAAGGTGACCGCCACGGGAAGGTCCCGGAGGGTGGCTTGAAGCTCAACAGGCCACCTGCCAGCGCTGGCAGGTGGCGTGTGAGGAGCTGCGCTCAAATCTCGCATTATCGCGACTATCGTAGTCGTCTGTAAACAGTTTATACTGTTACCACACAGAAAAAAAAATTGGCGGTGATTTAGCTCTGGGCAATCCTGGATTGACGCGATAGCTACAGCTGGCCGAGTGGAACTTGTTTAGTCGAATTGCAAAGTCAGTCAGTCGCCGCTCCGTTTCGCTGGGCGTTCCATCTTCATCTTCGTCCCACTTGACGCAGCCCATGCGCACAGCTGTTGCAGCTCGGTTTCGCCGGCGCGCCGCGCCGCCGGCAGCAGCAGCTGCTCCGCACCACGTGGCTGGTCACGTGACCAACCACGTGGCAGTGCGGTGCCGCCACGCCGTGGCTGCGCCGCCACGCTGAAAGCTCGAAATGCTACCATAATGTAGCTATTGCTACAAAATAAGAAGTTAAGGCTCCCATCACTGAAATTCTCTGAGAGCAATATTTGCTTACTTCTGAGCACTTGCTTTTAATGATGACACAGTATATTCTGTTAGTTTCAGTTTCGTGCCCGTGCTGGTGCAAGCTAGAGTTCCGATGGGTTCTAAAGTGTTTGATGCTGCCAGGCGTTTCCGCTTAATTTGACTTGAATTCGATCCGTATACTAAAGGCTGGTCACGACGAGGCGTACCACAACGGCCACCACCGCTGAGAGCGAGCGCTTGAAGTTAGTAATTTAAGCACGCGAAACACAGTGTGCAGCTGTTGTACAAATGCACCCCCAAGTGATGGCCGACAGCATCCTGAAGATTAGAAATGTATAGAAGGTATTGATTGATATTCCTGTATTCGCACTGTAGTAGTCTACCGTGCCGCCATATGATGTGTGACCATATGAAAGTGGTTGGATCGCTGCCTGTGGCATCAGGGCGTCATAGCCTCGTCAGGTACTTTCCGCGGTATGACTCCGGAGGCAATTTGTAAGAAATTGTCCCTAAGAGAGAAGAAGGAGGAGCTGCTGTAATTCGTTCAGGAAACTTCTTTCTCTTCTCCAGCTTCTTATACTATAATGCTACCACTTATATAAAATGGAAAACCCAACCGCCTACCAACGAGGACATGCACGCAGCCTACGGTGCACGCGGCTATGTTTACGGTGTACTTTCCTTGCCAAAAGCAACCTGGCTGCTGTGACCGTGGAAAAGATGCCCAGCTTTCCTGAAGTGGATGGATGGATGGATGGATGGATGGATGGATGGATGGATGGATGGATGGATGGATGGATGGATGGATGGATGGATGGATGGATGGATGGATGGATGGATGGATGGATGGATGGATGGATGGATGGATGGATGGGTGGATGGATGGATGGGTGGGTGGATGGATGGATGGATGGATGGATGGATGGATGGTTGGATGGATGGATGGATGGATGGATGGATGGATGGATGGATGGATGGATGGATGGATGGATGGATGGATGGATGGGTGGGTGGATGGATAGATGGGTGGGTGGATGGATGGATGGATGGATGTATGGTAAGAGCGTCCCCTTTGAAACAGGGTGGTGGAGTTGCCACCATGCTCGAATTTTGCTCCTTTATATTTGTTTACCATGTAATGGGTTTAATAAATCCGACTAGCGCCACCTGTTGGCTGCCAGTAGCAAACACCGCGTGACTGAATGGGGATCATTTCAAACTTGTAATTTTGAGAAAAATAGAGTCTCGAGAGATTCTGCGCGAACATGGTAATTATGATGGCTGACTCTTTCTCCTCGCTGCAAAATCTGACCTATAAATTGCCTCCTGCGCTGACAACGACTATTTCCGTTCGCCATAGGAAATCAATGGGAGGTACCGGACATTCGAAATTGCCGCCGTGATTTTGAGTTCAGCGCCACTCGACACGTGGTGGCAGCCACGTAAACTAAAAGCGTTTCTGGCCTTCAGCTGGCTGGAGGCACAGCACTAACGCTGCGGTCGTCAGCTCTTGTTGAGTGCGAGGACAACCTGCGTGACGTGGACCTGCGCCATCGCTATAATCGCTAGATGTTGACTGGTCTCCTGGTGGCGTGAGAACCAGTGTGAGCAGCCTGGTCAGTTTTGGCGAAGAAAGTACGTTTTTAAGGACGCGGGTGCTCCTTTTCTGTCTCTGGGTGACCTTGGACCTGGGACTGGGGAGCGCTACAATCAAGACATAAGAACACCACAAGACACGAGCGCAAACTTTCAACTTGGACCTGGATTGTTTTCGCAGTGAGGCCCGATATGCGGATGCCAAAAGTAGGAGAAAATGTGACCTGCAAGCGCTTGAGTGCGTTTGTACATTAAAATAGGCGTATATATGTCGAAACGCTTGGTGCCACTTATCGTTGACGAGGGTAACAAAGGAATTTTCCCAACTGTCATCAAAAGGGCCGTATTGTCTGCGCGGTCTCGTTTTTCTTTTTTCTCTCTGCCTTTTCCTTCGTGTCACGGACGACGTTTCCTTCCTTGACCCGATCTTATATCACACCGACAAGCAAGCACACACAACTCGTTGCACGCTTTCACCTCCATTGTTACCAGAACAAAAAGGCGTTTTCGCGCTAGCTGTTGGCGATGTACGCATGAACGGACTTCACCTCCCAAGGCCGTTCCCATAATCCACACACCCGACGGTGCGTCCCCGGAAGAACTGAGAACTAGCGCGGGAATCTCGTGCGGCTGAAAGAATTTTGAGGCCACGGCCAAACCAGGAGCGACAAGAGTTTTGCCCTCTTGTCTTTCGCTGTTTTCCCATTGCTTGACACGAAACTATCTTTTTATTTACTGGGTGTGTTCTAGAGAGTTAGTGGATTAGAGGAGGCGCTGCGAGCACGTGCTACCTGCGTGCTCGGGGTTTGTACACGTGCCAGCCTTGGCCTCGCGTGGAGAGAACCGTTATGTGTCTCGGTACGCTCGGGGTAACTACGCGTCTCGGACTAGTTGCGCCACCGACTGCACCGCTTGCATACCGCGCGCTGATTGCACGGTGGTGTAATTTGTTTAAGGCGAATGGGGCTGCGGTAATGCGGGCGTCGTGAAGGCTTTCAGGGTATTGACCTGTTCGGATGGACTAGATTTCTTATAGTTAGAAGCGCTGGTGCCAAGGACTTATCCTCGCTTAATAGTCAGAAACTTCCGATGAGTTAGTTTCTCCCGGTTAGAATACCAAAAAAAGTGGTCTTCCATCTCTATATCGCATCACACAGGTAATATGTCTAGTCTGTTCGAAGAGGGTGTCCTCGGTTTGTTGTGAAATATTGAGGCTTAAAGGGATGCGGTAAAGCAACAAAATCCAAGCCCTCTAAATTTCTAATGACATGTAAACATCCACACAATTCGGCACTGTGTTGGGAAATCTCTTAAAGGGTCCACGTCAAGTATCTATATTAATGACGTATTCATTCCTCCGATCCTGATAGCGGTAGACCAACCAAAATAAGTGGCACTGCCCTCTCATAGATGGCGCTATTAAGCGCAAGATTTTTAACGCTAATCAAGCTTGATTTGGACCCACTTTCGCAGTTTCGTTGGTTAGAAAAAAGACGGAGAGGCTGAGAAAGAAAGCCAAATAAAAATAAAATGAAGCCAGTGAGTTATGTCAGCAATAATTCTTGCTTCGACAGAGAATTCACTGCGCTCTTGTTGCAATGCAGGTTGTATGCACTACTTGCACTCGGTGCAACCATGCATTCGCTGCTATTGCGAGAATTAGATCCTTTTGTTCGTTGCGGTCAGATTTATAAATGATGATGGGAGGAGAAGTGAAAGGAAAGGGACTTTTAACTGCATCCCTGATGATTTCAGCTGGAAACAGTGCGCGAGCGAATTCGCAATCAGCGCACTCCACGACCCGCCGCGGTGGTTCAGTGGTTAGGGCGCTCGACTACTCATCCGGAGTTCCCGGGTTCGAACCCGACCGCGGCGGCTGCGTTTTTATGGAGGAAAAACGCTAAGGCGCCCGTGTGCTGTGCGATGTCAGTGCACGTTAAAGATCCCCAGGTGGTCGAAATTATTCCGGAGAACTCCACTACGGCACCTCTTTCTTCCTTTCTTCTTTCACTCCCACCCTATCCCTTCCCTTACGGCGCGGTTCGGGTGTCCAACGATATATGAGACAGATACTGCGCCATTTCCTTTCCCCAAAAACCAATTATTAATATTATTATTACTCCACGACGTGAGTGCTTGTAACTTCTGCCTGGCTGATGGACGTGGTGAGCGAGAGGCGCAAAGAACAAAACACAGAGGGCGACATGCATCATTCCAACCGAGGCAGAACTGCATGCATCTTGAACGACAGGTCATCAATGTTGTACAGAAGAAGGCGCCATCTGTCTGGGCATCATCATCATCAACACCATCATCAGCCTGAGTATACGCCCACTGCAGGACAGAGGCCTCTCCCATGTCTCTCCAATTAACCCCGTCCTTTGCCAGCTGCGCCCACCGTATGCCCGCAAACTTCCTAATCCCACCCGCCCACCTAACCTTTCGCCGCCCCTGCTATGCTTGCCTTCTCTTGGAGTCCGCTCCGTTACCCTTAAGGACCAGCGGTTATCTTGCCTTCGCATTACATGCTCTGCCCAAGCCCATTTCTTCCTCTTGGTTTCGACTAGGATGTCATTAACCCGCGTCTGTCTGGGCATTGCGCTACAGATTGTGCCTTGTGACCGGGCGAATGAAACCAGCTGACCGGACGAACTTCTGAACCAAGGCTGACGTATTGGACGATGCCATGTGGTTTTGAGACTGACGGTGCATACTGATTGCAAAGTATATGCAATGGTATTTGGAAAAAAAAATGTTCTAGCCTTTTAACATGTGCGTTATGGGCAAAGCCAACTTAAGAAAGTAATGTTAGCACCAATGTCACTATAAATAAAAAAAGGCTAAGAAAATAGAACAAAGAGATTGGTTTATTGGTTTATGGGGTTTAAAGTCCCAAAGCGGCTCAGGCTATGAGGGACGCCAGAGTGGAGGGCTCCGGGAATTTCTACCACCTGGACGGCTTCAACGTGCAGTGACATCGCACTGTACACGGACCTTTAGAATTTTGCCTCCATCGAAATTCGACCACCGCTTCCGGGAACGAACCCGCGTCTTTTGGGCAAGTAGCCGAACGCCATAACCACTCAGCCACCGCGGCGGCGAGAACAAAAGAAACACCATTGGAGGCCCCTCAGCAAGAGAAACTTGCCCTAGCGTGGGATCTGTTAAAGGGCTGAAACTTCTTTCGTTTTGTCGTGTGTTCTTCGTTGTACTGCTACAGGGCGCTGATTTGTAAGGCGCGGATATTAACGGGTGTTTTGTTCTGGTGAGAGTTTGCTGATGCGTTGCACTGCTCGAACACTATTTCGCTATTTCAAGCGAACAAGTCCCTTCCGGAGCCCATAGGGGTAAGTGAAGCGTTTAATGATACTTATTTTTTAAACAATGTTTTATAACATTGGGATTATTTCTGTCCTGTATGATCTCGAGTTCATGTCGTTCTGTATTTGTGAGTGACTTAGTTTAGTTTGTTGTCTTCCTTTTGCGTTAATTTTATGGTCTGCAATGTAATAGTCGAAGCGGTTAGCAGTCTTCATAAATTTTCATCGTGGATATTGTTTTCTGCCAGTTTTGTTGAGACAACACGAAGCGGCCATGGTGTTTTTGTAGCTTGTGTGATGAAGTTCAAAGTTAAAAAAAAACAATTAGGGATTAATTTTGGGCTTGCTGTCCGTCCGTATGTGTTTCACTGTGGCTCTGTATCTGTTCCGGCAATATTTCGTAATCGCACCTATTTACTTGTTTAACCCTTTGTGCAGCAGCGGGACAAATGCGTCCCACCTATTTCACTTGCCGGCAAACGGGAAACCATGCACCCATGCACGTACCCTATTTTTTTCGTGCGGAATACTACCGAAATATAAATCAGGCCAAATTAAATGGGTTTTATATGCCTCTAATGGGCTTCCTCGGTGCTCTGTGTGTTTTTACAAGCAGTTCGACGACACTTTTTTTGTCGGGGAAAAAAAGGAAAACTTGACTTTTTCAACCTTCTCCATCAGCCAACTGCCTCATATTACTTCTTTAAGAAATGTTCATCTGTGATACAAGTTGTCTAATACATAAGAAGACTGATGTAAAGATACGCATCACATTTTAGGCCCTTTATGAAGTTTTTGGTAACATTGTGTACAACTTTTCTCTAGAAAAACAGTTGCTGAAACATTGAAAGTGATGTCATTCAGTTCCTAGGGTCATTCTGAGTGCAATTATACAATTTGTATGCACGTGACACACGCATACAGCTTGCTACTTAATGAAGGATTAGTCGAGTCTTTAGAGAATTAACGTTTTGTATGTTAATTGTCCAGTGTAGCTAGTGCGGAAAGGCTGTACTATAAAGAGGGATGCTCGTTATATATTTTTTTCAGACTGGAAGCCTGTATTGCTCGCTGGGCATTGTTATGTCTCTGTTCTTTATTATTACGAATGCTGACCACGCTATTTTTCTCGTCGGCTGACTCGGCTGTCTAAATGCTTAAATCTGATGTTTGTTTTATTAATTAAACACCGGGAGGGCATTCTGTCTGGTGAGTGTGTGTGATGTGCACACGAAACCATCGGGGGATTTGTGAACGCGGTGCGTCGACAGTGGTGCGTCGGACAGCGGAGCGTTGCGCGTGTGCCCGTGCGAATGGGGTGTGCGAGGCGACGGCGACAAAGAGCGTGGCGAGCACGAGGAGTGGAGAGCTGACGTGTCAGAAACCCGAGGTGCTAAGGAAGACAGCGCAGCGGAGGTTGTGTGATTCAAGCGTGGAGGTGGCAGCCGTCGGACGTTGGGTCCGTGCTGCCGTGGACACCCCTTGGATCACCTACGCAAGCCTCCTGCGTTCCTTGCAAGCGTGGAGGTGGCAGCCGATGGACTGAGGGTCCGTGCTGCCGAAAGGCACCCTTGGATAGGCTGCATTAAGCCTCCGGCGTTTCGGGACGTCGTCGACAGGCCCTGGCTACGCTTCTCGATCCCGCTGCTGCAAAGTTCTTCGGGCTGTTGACGGGAGACCAACGGCGTCTTCCTGCAGTTCTCTCCGCTCCTAAGACCACCTGGACTCCTTCCGCCGCTTTCGTCGACGCAAGACCAGCGACGCTTCGGACTACAGCCACCCGTGTCCGCCCTGTCTGCAAGGCATCCCAGCTTCACCTGGGACGCTCAGTACCGGGTGAACTCTTTCCTTTATTCTGTGCTGTTATGCGCGTGTTGAGTGTGTGTTTTTCTTGGTTTCGTTTCGAATCAGCTCTTTTCTTTTAAATTATAAATATAGCTTTGTTTTGTTTTGTTTGATATCTTTGTTCTCTTGTTCGAATCTGCACGCGATAGCGTTCCGCTTCCGAAAGTCGGGGACGCGTTACCGATTCGCGACGGTGTGCCACCTAAAAGGTGTTCACTTCGGATTTACTGGAATTGCCGCAACGATCTTGAGCTCACATGAAAAATGTAGATAGCTTTTAGCGTAGCATTACCATTTACTTGTACCATCAGCCGCTATCTGCGCATGCGCAGATGACCCCGGGGAATCCTGTTAAAAATTCTGGCACAGATTTATGGCGCACTGAAACGCTCACATGTATGCAAATAAAATTCTACAGGGCCTCGCGTCAATGAACATCAATACAGCGCTTCCAATAGCGGAGGCGAACTGTACGCCTCCACTAAGCCACTAAGAAGCAGGCTGGCGACCAGGCGGTAGGCGACTATGGGATAGGTTCTAGGAATAGCAGGGGAAAGGTATTAGTAGAATTCGCAGACAGTAATAATTTACGGATCATAAGTACCTTCTTCCGCAAACGAGAAAACAGGAAGTGGACCTGTAAGAGCCCCAATGGTGAGACTAAGAATGAAATTGACTTCATACTATGCGCTCAACCTGGAATCGCTGAGGATGCAGACGTCCTCGGAAATGTCCGTTGTAGCGACAACAGAATGGTAAGGTGTCGAATTAGCTTAGACTTGAAGAGGGAACGGAAGCAGCTAATGATGTGGAAGTCCATTAACGAGTTAGCTGTAAGAGGGAAAGTACAGGCATTCAGGATATCGCTGCAAAACAGATATTCAGCTTTAACTGAGGAAGACGATCTTGATGTTCATATAATGAACGATAATCGGACAGGTATCATTACGGAATGCACAGTAGAAGTAGGCGGTAGGATGGCTCGACAGGATACCGACAAGCTACCTCAGGAGACCAAAGATCTGATTAATAAACGCCAAAGCAGGAGGGCGTCTAACCCTAAAGAGAGTATAGAACTGACAGAGCTATCGAAGTTTATAAATAAGCGCAAGGTAGCCGACATACGGACGTTTAATATGGGGAGAATCGAGCATGCTGTAAAGGACGGAGGTAGCCTAAAAGCGGTGAAGAGGAAGCTAGGCATAGGCAAATTTCAGGTGTATGCGTTAAGAGACAAGAAGGGCAATGTCATTAGAAATATGGATAAGGGATTTAAAGTAGCCGAAGAGTTCTACACAAATCTATAAAGTAGACAATGTAATCAGAACGTTAATGTAAGAGACAGTATAGAGGACAGCAATGCGTCATCCCGCCACTAACGAAAGAGGAAGTAAAGAAAGTCTTAGGAGCAATGCAAAGGGGAAAACAGCTGGTTAGGATCAGGTAACAGCAGATCTGTTGAAGGACGGAAGGGAGATTGTGCTATAAAAACTAGCCACCCTGTATACGCAATGCCTTATGACCTCGACAGTACCAGAAGCTCGTAAGAACGCAAACGTTATCTTAATTTATAAGAAAGGAGACCCCAGGTACTTGAAAACTACAGACCAATCAGCTTACTGTCTTGCCTACAAGGTATTTACTAAGGTAATCGCTAAAAGTGTCAGAGCAACCTTAGACTTTAATCAACCAAATTATCAGGCAGACTTTCGTAAAGAATATTCAACAATTCACACTCTTGTTAAGGTGATAGAGAAATGCGCAGAATGTGGCCAACACCTATATATAGCCTTCATTGATTACTAGAAAGCATTCGATTAAGTGGAAACCTCAGCAGTCACCCAGGCATTGCGGAATCAAGGTGTAGAAGAGCTTTATGTCAAAATACTGGAAGATATATATAGAAACTGCACAGCTAGCATAGTCCTTCATAAAGTCAGCAATAAAATTCCAATAACAAAGGGCGTCAGGCAAGAAGACCTGATCTCGTCAATGCTATTCACCGCCTCTTTACTGGAGGTTTTCGAGGCCTGAATTGGGAACAGTTGGGGATAAGAGTTAATGGAGAATACCTCAGTGATTTGCGATTCGCTGATGTTGTTGCCTTGCTAAGTCACTCGGGAGATGAGCTGCAACTCATGATGACTGAATTAGACAGGCAGAGCATGTTAAAAATTCACATGCAGAAAATAAAAGTAATGTTCAACAGCCTAGCAAGGGAACAGCAGTTCAAGGGGCAGCGAGGTACTGGAAGTGGTAAAGGAATGCGTCTTCTTAGCGCAGGTAGTGACAGCTGATCCGGGTCATGAGAGGGAAATAACTGGAAGGATAGGAATGGGGCTGAGCGCATATGGCAGGTTCTCTGGGATCATGAATGGCAGTTTACCAATATCCCTCAAGGGAAAAGTGTACAACACCAGTATTGTACCCGCACTCACCTATGGGACAGAAACGCGGAGGCTAACGAAAAGGGTTCAGCTTAATTTATGGACAACGCAGCGATCCATGGAAAGAAAAATGATAGGTGTAACATTAAGAGACCGGAAGCGGGAGGAGTGGGTGAGGGAACAAACGCGCATTAGTGACATCCTATTCGAAATCAAGAGGAATAAATGGGCTTGGGCAAGACATATGATGCGAAGGCAAGATAACCGCTGGTCCTTAAGGGTAACGGAGTGGATTCCAAAAGAAGGCAAGCGTAGCAGTGGGCGGCAGAAGGTTAGGTGGGCGGATGTGATTAGGAAGTTTGCAGGCATAGGGTGGGCGCAACTGGCAAAGGACAGGGTTAATTTGGAGAGACATGGGAGAGGCCTTTGCCCTGCAGTGGGCATAGTCAGTCTGATGATGATGATTGGCGTAGAAGTATGCCGGACAAGTCGGGCAGCTTCTGCGTATGTGCAGAAACCAGGTGGGGCCACTGCTCATACGCAGAATGGAGACGTCTAGTCCGATATACGACTAGACTGAAAAGAATTCTATCTTGTTATTGTTCTCAGTAAAGACTGATTCTTTCGGTCTCGCTGGCTACGTTGACGTCTGTCCGACAGCAAATACATAAATAATACTCATCTAACAATGAGTAAATTGGATTTAATATTGTGTCTTCCGTTCGATTTAAGCTCTTTCGGCCTCTCTTGAAGTCGTTCCATTTCCTGTTTCTACTGGAGGCCGAAATCAACCCCATGTGGCTGCTGTAGCCTTCCCCTGGAAAATAAAGCGCGTCTAACGGTTTATTTCTGCTTTTAGTCGAATACTGGAACTCTCTACCACGTTCGTACTCGTTCTCTTTCTTTAATGTTGCTTTCAATGGCTATTAAAAGTTATAGCTTTTTTGTACTTAGTTTATATTCGTATTGTCTCTACCATTTGCAATTGTTCTGTTCCTTGCTGTCAGATGCTATGCTTTTCCCACCCATTCCGTACTGTAGCCTAATGGGGCTTCAGTATGTACAAATAAATAAGTAGATAAATCCGTAGTAGCCTTATGGGACTGATTTTCTGCCCTAAAGTTTTTTTCTTTTCTGGGCAGGCAGAAAAATTGTCCTGTGACGCTTCCTCCTTGGTTTACTTTCCTCATTCTGTGAAAAATTTCCGGCCATTGAATCGCATTTTGTTTACTTTAACATTTACACCTTGCCTCCTGTTGTAGATCAGTGGCTGAAGTTTGATGAGCGCTGATTTGCACCTCGTGTCACGCTTTAACCATGCATTAGCCATGCATGCCGGGTAGCCAACCCAAGCGCCCCTTGGTAACGCATACCGTCGCTCAGAGCCATGGGTCCCGCGTGGGTGTAGAAGAAGCGGTCCCCTTGCTGGAAGCTCCGGAACTGGCGTCCGATGACGCAGGCGAAGGTGCCACCCACCAGTGCTCCCGGACCGGCAGGGCGCTCCATCAGGCCACCCACCCACAGCTCCACGTCGTCGGGGTGCCTGCGCGTTGTTGTTGGCGGCCGTAACTCAGCGCTGGTTGTGAACTCGCAATGGTAATAACTAAGAGGAGCGAGTGAACCTGGGGACTGCTGAGAGCAGAGTCCTATGGTGACGAGTAGGTAGGTTGCATACAGAGTAAGGTGTAGAAGTGAGACCGCGCCCGCAACACGGAGGTATCACGGTTGTCGAGTATGAGCAGTCAACGCCTCCATTATTCCAACGCCAGCCGTATATCTTACTTCGCTATATGGGACCCGTTTCCGGTTCGTTTTCACGTCGCGATGTGCCGCCTCTTATGCGGAGCGCAGTGGCTTATGTCAAAACACAAGTTTTTGGCACGGTACGACTGCCGGAAGCTTTTTATAAAGCTCCGCCTTCACCATCATCATCATCATCATCCTGACCACGCCCACTGCAAGACAAATGCCTCTTCCATATCTCTCCTATTAACCCTGCCTTTTGCCACCCCCGACCACCTAACTTCTCGCAAATTTCTTTATCTCATCCGCCCACCTAACCTTCTGCCGCCGCCTGCTACGCTTGACTTCTCTTGGAATCCACTCCGTTACCCTTAAGGACCAACAGGTATCTTGCCTTCACATTACGTGTCCTGCCCAAGCCCATTTCATCCTCTTGATTTCGACTAGGATATCATTAACACGCGTTTGTTCACTCACCCACTCTGCCCGCTTCCGGTCTCTCAACGTTGCACCTATCATTTTTCTTTCCATAGCTCCATGCGTTGTCCTCAACTTTAGCTGAACCCTATTCGTTAGCCTCCACGTTTCTGCCCCGTAGGTGAGTACCTGTAAGATACAGCTGTTGTACACTTTTCTCTTGAGGGATATTGGTAACCAGCCATTCATGATCTGAGAGAACCTGCCATATGTAATACGCTCGTGAGGAGGGCCTTTAGGGGCATCTTGACAGAAAGAAATAAAATAAATATGCTCTCCACCCCATTCTTATTGTTCTAGTTATTTCACTCTCGTGATTCGTGAAGTGCTGCCCATCGAAGGAAAAAAACACAAACATTTGTTTGCTGTTTTCCTCTGGTACACCGCTAGTTACGGGGAGCGACGAGGAGAGAGGGGAAGCGGTGGTAGGGGAGGCCTTGATTTTCTGAAACCGGATGATCTGGTTGGCACTGAAACCAAGTCATCCTTGTTGCGGATCATTGCCACCCCCTCTCCAAAGAGTAGAAAATACCGTCGAAAATTAATTGATATTTGCTGTCATTCGTTGATTAAAATTGCGCTAGACAGAAATAGACGGAGACGGAAACTGGTTAACCAGGAGAAGCTACCACTTTGCTATCCTGCACTGGGGGGCGGGTGGGGGGGGGATTGAGAACAACCCACATAAAACGTTACGTCGCATGAAATAGTTTCGGTGACTTCGGAGGTTTCAGGGGTCGACCGGTTGGTCAGACCTCGGGCGACTGAATGAGCCTCCTCGTTTCCTCTAAGTCCTTGGTGAGCTGGTGCCCAAACGAGCAGAACCAGTTCTCTGGGACCTCCTTCTCTGTTTAGTTAGGGACGGGTCCTCCCTAGGGTCCTCCGTCGCCCTCCCCGATTCGTTATTTTTTTACAGCGTTTTAAGGCGATAGCCTTTAATGGCTCATACTCGCGGTGACCGTCCGTCCGTTACATCGCCACCTGAGCCACGTCACTTGGTCGCAGTGACCGTCCGCTTCGTTACATCGCCACCTCTGTCACGTGACATAGATCACGTGGCGCCAGGCTCGCGCCAGCTGCTCTTCTCCTTGTCGTGAAATGAATGCGAGCGCGGCAAATTCAAATCAGTGCAATGAGTCGCAAACGGCTCTCGCCTTCCCGCAGTAAGAGATATCTAAGTGCCTCCAACGAATTTTTTCGTAGTCGTTGATGACCACCTTCACCACCATGGTTGAAGGCCAAGGCTATGGCCACTTCCTCAGCTTCTACTGTCTCGACGCCACGGACTGTGCATCATGCCACTGGCGTTTCCGCCTTTCCTAACCACCACGGCCGCGTGTGCCGCTTTGCTCTCGCATACTGCAGCGTCCGTATATACGACGTCCTGTCGACCTGTATACCTAACTTGTAATGCCTCTGCTCTGTCTTTACGCCTGCCTTCGTGAAAAGCAGGGTGCATGTTTCTGAGCAGCTGAGGGGATATGCGCTCATACCAGGAAATCACACTATACTACAGACTAAATCGACCAATTTATCCGCCAGCGGACAGAAAGCTCAATAAGAAAGAGGAGGTTATCCTCTACAGCAAGTGGCACCCTGAAGTCTTCAGATCACAGTGCAGATTTTGCGAGGAGGCAGCAACTTTGGTCCACATGGTGTGGACATGTCCGAATAGGTGTGACAGCTCGCGCATTCTAGAATCCTGGGAGTCTTTGCTCTGCAACCCAGACCCTAACGTCCAGCAGGACATCACCAGCCAAGCCATTGCTGCTGCTGCTGTGCCCCAAGGTATTCCGGCCGACGGCTAGGGGCGATGGGGGAGATGGACTTCTCGCCTGGCGTTCACTGACTGGTGTTCCATTAAAGTTGTTTCTCTCTCTCTCTCGCATGAAATAAACAATGACAGAGCATTACAATCATTCGAGAAGCTTCACAAATATTTGCTGTGCAACTGCTTTGCATTATTTTT
The DNA here is from genome assembly GCA_030143305.2 of Amblyomma americanum. Lineage (NCBI taxonomy): Eukaryota > Metazoa > Arthropoda > Arachnida > Ixodida > Ixodidae > Amblyomma > Amblyomma americanum. The sequence continues at coordinate 168,967 of JARKHS020004947.1, forward strand.
TTTTTAGACGAAACTGCAGGCCAACGTTTTGTCCCTGGTAGGATGGGCTTACAACAATAAAACTGAAAGTGAAGAGGCTATGCATCGTTAGAACAAGGATCAAGAGCACAAGTTCAAACCTAGTGATGTCATCCAGAAAAAGGACACAAATTCCGAACACGAAAGTTAAAGATCGAAAACACCATACAACGGCTATACAACACTGAATGCTATACAATGCCATACAAGGCAATATAAGGAGAATAACAAAGATAGAGACTGCAAATTCCACTCTAGTCGTCTTACTACTTCGCGTGGCAGCCTGTGCACGATTTGGCACAGTAAGTAACCCCAATTTACTACCATACTGTTTCCATCCCCACCGAGAGAGGGACAGTGTGGCATACTGACTCGTAAAGCGACGCCAGCATCTGTGCCCTGTGCGGCTCCATGAAGGCGTGGAGGTCGGTGAACGAGTGCACCTGGCGACCCAGGCAGCGGCGCAGCCAGAAGCCGTACCCGGGCAGCGCGTGGTCGCGACCGCGCTGCACGTTGAGGGCGGCCAGGTCCAGGCCCGCCTGGCTGCTCGAGTTGCGGTACAGGTGCTCGCGCACGGCGTCCGACAGCGCCGGGCCGGGCATACGCGCCCGCTGGAAGACCAGGCCCCGGATGAGCCGGTCCACCGTGCCCTGCGAGGAGGGGGCGCAAGTCCGTGAGCATGACGACGCTGTGGTGGCTGTGTACAGTACGCTTCATGCTCAAACGGAACAAATAATTTGTACTCCAGCACTCATCAGAGCTCAGGTGTAGTCCGGTATAAAATAGTTATGCGATGCGGCGTTAGAAGCCTCATTACTGGAAAAAAAATGAAAATTGGCCGTCGATTATGCTTCTCGGTAATGCGAGTTTTGAGCGCGGCTGCTGCTGTGCGAAAGCAGCTCTGGGTTTCAGTGGTTTCGTCTTGTGCAGCGCGCGTAGCGATTCTCTGCTGCTGTGCGAAAGCGGCTCTGGGTTTCGGTGGTTTCGTCTTGTGCAGCGCGCGTAGCGATTCATCG
>JARKHS020004947.1:172500-239652 GCA_030143305.2 Amblyomma americanum
TTTAGAATTATAAGGTATGACATCACATGTACACCACATGCTTTTAATATGTGCACTATTTTCCCTAGCGCCAATTTACTGTTCAGTTTTTCTCTTTTTTAGTAACTTTGTAATGCATAAGTAGTACTGAATAACTGCATAACTATAAGCACTGTATAACTTCTATTTTAATTATTCTGCTTGGTTGTTGTATATGCCTACTCACACCTTGTATATAATATGTGTCGCCGCGGAAATATGTAACGGCACGATTGTTTCATCAACTTGTTATTGCTACTGCTATGTTTGCATTTATATTAGCATTTTGATTAACAATATAGGAGGTCCCAGTACAGTCGCTGACTAAGGTACCTCCTTCTGTATAAACTTATGCAGGCTGTATTTCCATCTTGTATAAATTAACATGATTCTGATTCTGATACACAGACAATAACACGGAAGAGTGCGAAAATTCTGAACAAGTATCCTGAAACGGATCGCCAACTTTCGAGCGCGATTGTCGGTTCTCTGCTGCGTGTAGAAGAGTATTATTTGACTCAGATGCTCATGATAACACGATCTAGAGACTGGACGATTTTATATACTCTGGTCAAAAACTGATTCATGGCCCCTTTAGAAGCAGCGTACCCTTTGGTGCAGGTCGTCCACCTGGAAGAAGTGGTCGGCCAGAGAGTAGACGCTGGCCCGGTAGCGTTCGTCCACGAGCGAGTAGTGGTCGGCCATGCCGTGGCCGAACCGGAACGCCGCCGTGGCGAACTCCACTAGCACGGCCGGGTCGCGACGGGCGTCGTACTGGCTGCGCCCTCCGTGCCCCGGGGTCAGGTACCGACCCCCCAGCACCAGGGGCAGGAACTCGGCGTAGATGAGATGCTGGTGCTGCGCCACCAGTACACGCCTGCGCGCGCGCGGTGTCACAAAAATATTTTTTCTATAGTAAGATACGACTTAAAAAAAAAAACAGCAGTTAACACTAATCCACGATCTGCGGCGTACTGTGTTACTCCGCTAGCCAGTCACAAAAGTAAGCGAGATCAGATGTTTTATGTTTGACTTTATTGAACGAGCCAGGTATAAAAATTCTAGAGCTTGTAATTTTTTTCTCGTGATTAGCTTCTTGTTTAGGTGACGAGAGAAGTTTTTAACAATGGACTACGTTTTTGTCGCGGAGGAATTCTGTGCGCCGGTCCTAAATGTGGGAGGAGCTTTCCTGCAGACTTAAGTTGTACCCGAATGTAGTGCGATAGCATTAAAATGGGTCGCTAGCCAAACAGGCGTCCTGTGTCAGGATGAAGCCTGAGGAGAGGGGAACAGAAGCGCGTGCGAGCGCGCTGTTGGCGGAGGCGCAGAAGGTCACGTGACGTGGCGGCGCAGCTAGTGCGAGAGTCGGCGGCGCGCGCAAGGATGAAAAAGGAGGTTTATGGTTTATGCTTTATTGGGGTTTAACGTCCCAAAGCGACTCAGGCTATGAAGGACGCCGTAGTGAAGGACTCCGGAAATTTCCGACCACCTGGGGTCCTTTAACGTGCACTGACATCGCACAGTACAGGGGCCTCTAGAATTTCGCCTTCATGGAAATTCGACCGCTTCGGCCGGGACCGAACCCGCGTCTTTCGGGTCAGCAGCCGAGCGCCATAACTACTGAGCCACTGCGGCGGCCTACTACGCATTTGCTACGCAGAGTCCTTGCTTGCACGACGTTTGCGGCATCGCAAATTTATCGAGAAACCATAATCTCGGAGCGGCGCTGAGTTGAATTCTGGGCAGACTCCCATGCTGTAAACACAGTTAGCGGCAGACGTACAAACTGCGTCGCAGTTGCTACGGCAAGAGCTGCAGGCCCACAGCTGGCGCCTAACGGGCATAATTGCAGGTCGATGAGAGAGGCTATGCAGTGGAGGTAGATGGGAAGTTGATAGCGATGCTAGCAAAACTCTTTCAAGGAGAAAGCTCTTCATGCAGCTAACAGTATGCATTCGCATCGCGGACTTGCATCAACGTCACAGGAGTCGCTAAGCTAAATAAGCAAGGGCACAGCGGCCACGTATAGGTTTCTCTAATCCGCTTATCACCATTTTCTCCTGCGTGCGCGCTAGAAGCAACGTGCGGTTCACCATCATGGCGCCTGTGACGTCACGCGAGAGCCGTCTATAAGTTAGTAAAATACGACAAACGATGACACCGACAGCCGCATGGGGAAATTTCGCCGAAGTAAGTGGCTTCGGCGTAGTTGTCGTGCCATGTCGCAACCAAATACTGCGCTTCTATGAACGAAAAGATTGCGCTCCGGTGTTGATTTACTAAATCTAGGAGAATACGATTAATTTAGCTTCGCTAGGGAACCAAATGCGAATAGTATAGCTACAAAACCGAGTCAAATAGCGATAGAACGTTAAAAGAACACGATTTTAATATTTTTACGAATACCTGCAACCTGTGCAAATATTCGTACAATACGAACAGGGCGAAACAGCAAAGCGCTCGCGGTGCCGCTGTTGTGCGGTGTTATAACTTACGGAGTTATAACCACGGCTGTCAGAAGCAACAACATCGATCTCCACTAGGGTACGCAACACAAAATCAGCATAGTCTTTATGACCATCATGTGATTCATGTCATATACCCCTGTCACACGGGACTTCTTCACGGCCTTTGCCGTAAAGTTGTCTTGTTGCACTAAAGGGGGAATACCGAAAAGGAGCAGCGGCGCTGCTGCACGGCAAATCCAAAGGAGCTAGAACGCGGCCTCCGTGAGTGCCAAAAGTCACCGCTGTGTGTGAAGCGGCGCTAGTAACATTATGAAATTAAAGCAGACGGTAGCACTTCAGCTGAGAGGATAAGACTAGTGCTTTCGTTTATGTTGGAAAAAGTAGCTATCACGATAATAAACGAGCGTTCTGACGGTGAGAAACGGATATTTTGAAACAAAAGTTCTTTTTTTTTTTCATCGTTCCCGGTACGACCACGGTAGGCGCACTTTTCCGTTCGGCTCCTCGTCTGTGTTCGAGAAGCGTGCTTTGTTGCTTATGTCCTTGTGCGTATTTCAAAGAAATTAGGTTGTGCCTGGTTAGCGTGCTGCCGTAATCATGAGCGACGAACCGCAACACGCTAGAACGAAGTGTGCAATTGCCATGAAGAGCAAGCGAAGAAAAAACAGCGAAGCGAGAAGCGCAAGCACGTGTGTGTCGATGCGGCTGCTGAAAAGCGTCCAAGTCCTTTCTTAGCAGTGTAGATGTCTTAAGTCATAGCCTCCTCCACGCCTAAGTGCACTGTTACGCAAAATTAACCATTAAATAAGGTAAATTAGATATGTTTTTTTACGTTTTAAAAAATAAAAATTGCGTCAATTTTTTATTCTTTGAGCTCGCTAGCTGGCGCTGCCGCCTGGGTTGCTCCTTTAAGCAACTTTAAGGCCGCTGACGGCCGCCTTTGCGGCTACGGGCCTTTATCGCAAAGGTCTCGACGCTTTGCCGTGTAGGTGCGCGTCACGCGCCTTTGGGGCAAAGGACCTTAATTCCTAAGGCCTTACAAGTGCCCGTGTGACAGGGGTAATACTTATAGGACAATTAGCATTTGCTACTGATGACGTTCATCAATAAACTAGCACCGCATCTCAGTGGGATAGAGGAGCGAGAGCCACGTAGGAGTCGTGGCTTTTAAGATTGAACATCAAATCAAGGCACTGTTTGTTAAATGCACCTGAGCACTGGCGCGCCCTCCAATCTTTGAGGCCGGTATGTATGAGCATTATGAAGGCCACCGCACGAATGGCACGCATCCCGGAGCTCGACCCTGCATACCGTGCAGACAGATCGCAGCAGCATGCAGTGCATAGTAGCAGTGGGCCCTGTTTTTGAAACAGTAGGCAAAAAAAAAAACTGCGCGTGCTTTATTCGAAGTTCTTAACTTCGAAATACATCGTACGTCAGTGCTGATTGGGTGTATGGAGCTCAATCAAACTGCAATGAAACGGCTTTCTTTCTTGCTACCTTTTCCGCTGTATTCTGTATGCGAAAATTGATTGATTGATTGATTGATTGAATGAAATTATTCCAAAACTATTCTGTAACTATAGTGTACAATGGATTTTTTTATTTATTTTCAATCATTTAGAGCTTGCACTATTTGTTTGAAAATTTGGAATAGTCGTTCACCCTTAAAAAGAACGAGGTCACTTTCGTTATACTGATGTTTTTTTTCTTCCTCGAGATTGGCTAAAGCGACACTAGGCCCCACGTTCCTTGTTCGTCAATAGGCTCATGGCCGGCGGTGGCGTTGGCATTCCTTTAGCCAATCACACAAAAAAGGTGACTAGAATCACAATGGAATCGTTATGTTGGATCAGATGGCCCTGCGTCGTACTGTGGTTAATGTGGGTTAGACAGTGGACGGATTTTGAATGGACTCAGGCTCGTTCTTCTTCGTGCAGGGCGAAGGTGAAAATACGGGGAGAGTTCTTTGCTTTTCGCTCCTGTAAACTTGTTCTCAAGCTGTTGCTAGCATCGCTTATCCTTTCCTCTCCGTGAGCGGTTTAATACACACTTATTTTCTTTCTTTACTTGAACAGGCGCCAGCTGGTTCGATCGCGTAATTATACCGCCTTGGCTACGGTGGAAAGAAATCATTCGCCTCACTTAATGACCGTCGAAAGTGCCTAATGAATCCGTTATACCTACTTTTATTTGTTTCTTCTCCAATACTGAGCGGTGCGAGATAGGACTCATTACAGAGGGCTTACGGGGGTAAACACTTCGCGCTAGTAGAGTGATAGCAAAGCAAAGAGAGCTTGCAGGAAAATATACCAGCGGCGAGTCCTACCGAGATAAACACGGGTTGCGAATATTAATCACGAGTGAGCGCGGTCGAGAAACGGTGCGTCTTTTTTTCTCTTTGTTTGTTTTTGTTGTTTCGTAATCAACAAGCGACGTCTGGCCGAAGCTCGCGCAAAATCAGCTGTGATTTTTCGCTAGCAGAAGAGGAAGGGGGCCGGTATGCGTAATTATTGTGTGTTGGTTTTCCCGGTGCCGCCGACCGCAGACGGGTATTCTTTTATCTCCATCCGTCGACGCGTTCTCACGAGGTGCACTGGAAGGGTTAAAACAAAGTTCGGTTAGAAAAGATAGCTACTAATGAAATAAAGTTCACGAACGCGCTGTGGCCATGTGAGATAAGAGAGAGATATATGTCACAATAGCTTTAAACGGGACTTTATACGACGTAATCGTGTCGTAACCGGTACCGAAATTGTAGTATGCCTTCGCAGAAAATGCGTTCATTCAGCTGCTGGCCGGTTGGAACGATGCAGGTTCAACTGGTTAGTAAAGGCCATGTATGCCGGGTAGTGAGGTTGGCGTTGACGGCGATTCTGAGTAGCTGCATTCTTCATGGAATCACAGCACTTGCAGACGAGGAGGTGTGCGTGCGTGCGTGCGTGCGTGCGTGCGTGTGTGTGTGTGTGTGTGTGTGTGTGTGTGTGTGTGTGTGTGTGTGTGTGTGTGTGTGTGTGGTGGTGGTGTGTGTGTGTGTGTGTGTGTGTGTGTGTGTGTGTGTGTGTGTGTGTGTGTGTGTGTGTGTGTGTGTGTGTGTGTGAGAGAGAGAGAATTGGGTACTGTCGTCTTATCGACGGTATAAGGGTTGTCCACTATATGCGCAAACGCAGTGACGAGTGGGCAATGATTTCGAATAGAAAACTTGTCTGAGAGCCTACAGCTGTCTGACGTACCAAGGAGGATTACATGACTCGTTCGATGCTGCAGGGATGTACTGCCACCGCGAGCTTGGAATTGTCCCACTGGGCGACAAAATAAAAACTGCTGCAGTGAGGGGCCACTAAGAACGCGAGGCCACATTCTGAACGATTAGAAGACCGCGTTTGGCTGAAAGCATTCATTGCAGCCAAATCTAGGCAGGAAAAGAAGGACGTTCTTTTGTCACCACGAAGCGTTTCTGCGCCAGATAGTCCGGTCAGTAAACATAGGTTTGTTCCCCCCGCCTCTGGAAACCGATCGAAGAGAAGGCGGCTTGCTGGGTTGTTCACTCGTGAGCCCGCTCCTTGACCGCCTGCCCACCTAAACATTCTATGCTTTAAACGTTTTTCTCTCTCTCTTGACCACCTCTTTCTCTCCAGCCACCTTATCCTACCTTTGCGATAAGCGACTCGTGAGGGCGTTCAATTGTTAAACCCGGGAGAGGTGTCAAATCTTTTGTATGAACTTGTTGGCCTGGTCCCCGTCGTATTCAGGACTATATTCTGTCCCGGAATGACGCTTGCGCTTGTGTACCCAACCGTCGCGGTGGCTCAGTGGTTAGCGCGCTCGACTACTGATCCGGAGTTCCCGGGTTCGAACCCGACCGCGGCGGCTGCGTTTTTATGGGGGCAAAGCGCTAAGGCGCCCATGTGCTGTGCGATGTCAGTGCACGTTAAAGATCCTCAGGTGATCCAAATTATTCCGGAGCCCTCCACTACGGCACCTCTTCTTCCTTTCTTCTTTCACTCCCTCCTTTATGCCTTCCCTTACGGCGCGGTTCAGGTGTCCGCCGATATAAGAGACAGATACTGCGCCATTTCCTTTCCCCAACAACAAATTATTATAATTGGGTACCCAAGCCTTCAATACAAAAACGTCCATCTTCCCTTCCCTGTCTAGCCTGACTTATGCCACGTGTGGCTCTCACAGCGCGCGCAGGTTCCCATAGCGGATTGCTCCAGCGCTTTTTTTAAAGCGAAATTTATTGCCCCAGGTCATCAATGATGGGTGAAGGTGGGATGAATGATGTAGTAGAGATTAAATGCATGGAAAAAGGTAAGCTGATTTGATGAAGTCCAGTAGAGAGCGATGGTACGGTCCCTGCGTCCAGGCAATGTATGAAGCAGGGTTGCTTGGTGAAAGACCCCCAACTTCAGGTGCCGGATCCTTGTAGGCTTGAGAGCTGGGCAGTCCCACAGTAAGTGATGAATGTCGCCCTCAATGTCCTCGTGTTTACATATCGGACACCCTGCCGAGGAAACAATTCACGGTACTGAGGCCACTTCCGAGTAATGGCTGGTATGAGGGCAACCCCGACCCGGATCCTCCTAAGCGCAACCTCCTTTGCACGGGTAAGACTGCGGGGGAGGGTTACCGCACACGGAGGGATGAGAGCACGTGTGCGGGCTCCCGCGCTTGCTTCGTACATCCGTCTAGGCCCACTTCACGATGGACCTTCTAATGTCTAAACAGACGCCTCGCGCCGAGCTGGACGGGCTGAACACAAACGTAATGGACAGCGACAACAACTTGAGTCGACAGACCTTGCAATCATAGAAAAGCGACAAGCAGAAGCGGTACGGCATCAACGGTATAAGTGTGCCAGACAACAATTTGAAGCTGGCGAAGAACGGGCGTAGCGACTCCATGCGGATGCCCTTACCCACGAGCGGAAACGAATGTCGAAGAGTCCCGTGGAGCGCTCTGCGGAAATACGCGATCTACAAGCTTCGGAAACTGCAGAGCAGGGAGCCCTTAGACTATAGAAACGGATTTCTTGGCTAAGGCAGCTCAGCAAAAGCGGAAAGCGGAGTAACTACAGCTGCAGCACGTCGCCGCGACAAACACCTTCAAGCGGGATTTCATGGCCAATCTGTTTGGCCATGCGTGTTCTATTGTGGCCAACTCTGTCACAAGAAAGGTACCTGACCCCAGCGACTGCAAACATGTTTGGCATGTTAGAGACAACCTTTCTAGACTGCCTCGATCTCGTGGAGTCGCTGAATAGTTCATGGTCAGTGCAATTGTTATGTAAATAATTTTGCTGAGTCCACGACTTGTAATGTGTACTTTAGACAAGAAAAGGTTCCTTCATGCTCTCCCAAACCTACAAAGTTCCTTGCGTCAAATCTGGCTGCGGAACGGCTGATCCCACCCAGCGAATCCCGTTCATGCAAGTTCGCCGACTCCTGTCCAACTCTGGTTAGTACGGGATCGAGGAGCCGATTGCTAATGTTCCGGTAGAAACAGAAACCATGCTCAAGGCTTTGGCGAGTAAAATCGAGCACGACCAATCCATTCTGGTAAAACGTTGAGCGGAAAATGATTAGCAGAATTTCCCGCCTTTCGGACTCGGTTTCAAAGGACACGGCTATGCCTTGGATCTCAACAGAGTTCTTCGTAGCCTAACATGGCTTCACAGGGGCGGAAAACTGCTATCGCTCATGTAACGCATTTACAAAAAGGGTTAAATCTTCAATATATTTTTTTTACTGCAAGAAGCTGTTCAACGGACTTTATAAGGGATAGTTGTGAATGTAATCAGTAAGTTCGTAATAAGACAACGGCTACTTCCGTTATGCTTTGCGGTCGAACCGAACGTCGGCGTCGGTGTAAGCGGCCGAACCAGCAGGCACATTTCTCATCTAACGCAACGCCCAATACCGGAAAAGCAGATAGTAAACTTAGGTCCCTCTGACAGCTTCTCGCTGAATAAATTGCATCAAGCTATAGTTTAATCGACCAAAGTTTTCTTTTTACTTTACGCATATTACGGGTGTCACAGCTAAAAATAACAAAAGTTAATTAGTGATTTTAATTAGCGTAATTTCTAGATATTGGTGTCATGAATAAAATATCAACGCGGAAGTCGTAGAGCGTCATGAAAAATGGTCGGCTGAAATGTTTGCACCACGGTACCATATACGCAGCTTTATTTACCGGCCTTAAAAGAGAGTCCTCGAAATACAGAAGCTACCACGTGACAGCTGCTGGTGCGCTGTGCACGCGCACAGCCCCGTCGGGGATTCATTCATTCATTCATTCATTCATTCATTCATTCATTCATTCATTCATTCATTCATTCATTATTTATTGCATATGTTACGAAATAGAAACAAACATTGATGGACCCATAGCCACTGGCTAATAACGGAGCACAGTGGTCCGGAGAACAGCGGAGCTCGTTCTCTGAACTTGGGACGCTCAAGTCGCACTTATGTTGAATGTCTGCAAAGTTCAATCGTATTTTGATGTATTGCATTTTCATTTATTCCATAACCGAAACCCCTGTCTTGGGATAACGCTGGCACTATGAATAAGTAAATAAACAAAAGTATCAAAATCTCGGTTGCTCATAGTTTCCAAAAAAAAGAAACGAGTGCCTACCGTGTTGCTCATACTTCTTGCCTTCAGTCCCGAATGAGAGTCCGTTGTTTCACATATATGAGCGCTGCTAAGCGGAATATGCGGTCTTCGGGATAAGATACTAACCCGAGCCTAGTGGGCAGCATCAGTCTTTGAGAAAAGTGTGAAAGCAGCATGCATGCGAATCATGGTGGTGGTAGTGGTTTTTTATTAAAATAATAGTAAAATGCGAAGGGCGCCATTTTTATCAGCACTTCGGACAGATATTCTCGGCATGTGTGCTGACACGTGAGTTTATGCCTGTTTTTTCGATTTGTCAAGCAACAGCAGCATTTTCTGCAAAATAATTTTTATATTAGTAGTAGTAATAGTTTTGTTTTAAAATAATAATAGAAAGGAAGGAAAAGATTTTTGCTAGCCCCGGCGTCTGCCATCGATACTGAAGCACCTGAGCTGGGGCAGCGGAAATAAAGGATAGCAGGCAGAATGAAGAAATGAAATAAAAGAGGTGAGGGGACAGGAATAGAGGACAGGGGGAGAAGTAATATGTACAAACTATTTACACAATAAGAAATGGGTCCAGGTTGTGCGCGTGATTAGTTCATGTTGGAGGGTCATGCAATTAGAGAGAGCGAAGTAGATATTTACACTTGCGTTCACCTCGTTCTCAGCGATGGCAATTTAGTTGAACGAGTTCATTCACATTTGGGTTTCACCGAAATGCCATCGCCGCAGTGAGAACTTGAATGTCATATCTATTGATGGGAAGAACGCTTCAGGCCGTATTTTGCAGCGCAGTTAGTCAAAGAGCAGTGAGCACCAAGGTGAACTCGCGCCATTCACGGCCAACGCAGGGAAATGGCGGGAATATTTGGCCCGGTATAGGTTGTGTGCCCTACCTTGACTCCTCGAAAACAGTCTCGGCGTCCCAGTCCGGGTTCAGGTTCTTGAGTTCTTGGGCGATGCGGTTGTGCTGACGGGCGTACAGAATCTGCGAAGAATTTGACATTAATATATCGGTCATCGGATTCCTAATTACTCGGGGACCCCCGCAAACATTTTTCGGTGGTCTGGGAATTATTGGCGGCTTCTGGATAGATACATGCGAGCGTTGCGCACAAACGTTTGGTATAGAATGCATGAAACAATACGTTTGACGCTTCTCTGCAAGTTATAAGCTTTATCTATGACGAAGTATTCGGAGGCCCGAAGCTCTTTTCCGCTCCCGTGGGTAACTTAGGCTAAATATTCAATCCGTGGGATCGTTTGTCTCAAATTAAAGCTGACCTCCGTTATTGCTTAGTCATGAGTACTGCGCCACTGGACGCATTGGGGTTTTTCAGTGGCTGTTGTGGTCAGGATCAGTAACACATATTCGTAGCATACCAAACAATTCTGGACCAAATCATTTTTGAATGGGAAAGAACTTATCAGCGCAATTTTTTCATATAATCTAAGATATTTCACTATAACAATCAGTATATCCGCAGGTCTCCTCTCGGCAGCTAGCATTATTTGCTATTAATGATTTCGCTATCGTCACAAGAATTCCCCACTTCTTTCCTATTACAGTCTTCACTGCTCGATGCGAACAATGGAAACAAATGGAAACGCTATAAACGAAAGATTTTGCTATTTATTGGAAGATTGGGCCATTGCATTCGATAGTTATATACCAGTATCTTACAGTTCTCTAATTTTCTAATTTTTCGCCAAAGAATGTTGGACATGGTAGCGATCTCAGTGAGCTTTCCGCTCCAATGATACTTTTGCCATTGTATGAAAAAAAATTTTCATATTTCAGCACAACTTTTCAAGAATGCCACTTATGGTTTCCAATTTCTAAAAACATTGCTCGGAGACCCTAAACTTTTTCACCCCGCCCTACTTTCCGCACATGTTCCCACCCCGCCATACAGCATAATCCCGAAAAAGCTGGATTGCTCCTTGTAATGTTATCCGCGGTGGCCCAAGTCACCCACGTGTTGAGTAAACCCAACATCGGGCCGAGATGCAGCCTCAAACCACCCACTTGAGCCATCGATCTGGACCTGGGACGCAAAACATAGATTTTTTTTTTAGAGCGACAGCTTTACTTCAAGAACAAAGCTGCAAAATCCGGACTATCGCTGAAGCCTTGACCTTGAATAAATAAAATAAGTATTGCCGAGACTGGGATTTGAACCCGCGGCGTCACGAACCAATCATCTTCGCTGGGCACTGCATGAGAGCACGCACCTCGTATTAAACTGCAAGGCACTCTCGCGTTGGGCATTGCACACAGTGATCTTCATCAACTTCCATCTGCGGCGCGAACAGATCAGGTAAGCTTAACCTCGATCAGTGTTTAACCTGAGTCTGATATCGCCGCCAGACGTGGCGACGACCCAGCAAAGCAAAACCATGAGCCAACCAAGATAAACACGTGCTTTCGTACGTCTACTCGGTTTAGCTACGTTTAAACACCGCCATTTACATACATATATTTTTATATACATACATATTTTATTTTTTTCCAGAAACTGGAAAGGTCTCCTGAGCTAAAAGCTATGAGCTTAACTAGGCCCAGGAGACCCAATACATGACAGTAGCGTGTGTTTAAAAAAAGAGATAAATAAACATTGACCCGAAAAGTTCACAAATGAAACTGATCTATACTATTTCCATAGCATACACACAGCACTTAGCATACATGATGCATATCTCAAAATGATCTCACACAAAGCAAAACAACAACAAAACAGTAATTACATCAATGTGCAATTTAATATGACATACAGCTAACAGAACAAAAATAGTAATATAAATAATATATTAGCAAAATAGGAATGCAGCTGCTTGACACTGTATTCATGAATATAATAGTATTGGTTGAGCTCTCTCTCTGTCTCTGATTTCCAACTCTTCCCTTTTTTTTCCGTAGAGCTTCCCTGTAAAATAAATAAAGCTTAGGTGAGGTGTGGAAGATCGGCAGCAGTGACAGCGCATGATTTTTCTTTTATTGCGACAGATGTGAAAATGATGACGCAGGAAGCTGAGAGCGAACGAGCAGCGATGCACAACCGTGTGCCTTCGTCAAGACGCGGGTTCGATCCCGGCCGCGGCGGTCGAATTCCGACGGAGGCAAAAATGCTAGAGGCCCACGTACTGTGCGATGTCAGTACACGTCAAAGAACCCCAGCTGGTAGAAATTTCCGGAGCCCTTCACTACAGCATCCCTCATGTCCTGAGTCGCTTTGGGACGTTAAACCCCCGAAAATCATGTTAACTTATTTTTTTATTATTCACACTCTTGTTCCTTTTCAATCCATGCCCTATTTTTTTATTATTCACACTCTTGTTCCTTTTCAATCCATGCCCTACTTAGAACGCACCGGTGTTGCAATCTCGCGTAAATTTCATATGCCTTTATTTATTTGTTTATTATTTATTTTTACAGGCCACGTAACTGTACTACCGATGAATAGTGATCTACAGCTCCCGAATCTTGACCGATCTCCTAGTGTGGGTACGTGCCATATTTTATAAGGCCAGCAACAACAGCCCCATTTGTTCCTCTATCCCTCTCTCTAAAACCGCAGACACCGTGGCCAGGCAGGCGTCCCCACGGTTGCAGTGCAGCGCAATAACCTGCAGGAGGGCGATGGCCGGCTGCTGGTTGACGCGTCCGTCTCCTGCCCTGAAGCAGAAGTGCGAAGTCTCCGGGTCGCTGCATCCGTCGCGGTCGGGCCTCAGGCTGCGGGGCAGCAGGCGTCCCTCGTCCAGCAGCAGCAGCTCCCTGCGGTCGGGGTCCCTGAGGGTGGCGTGCTCCACGGGATCCGTGCCGTACACGTGCGAAGCGTCCAGGAAGGCGCTCTGCTGGTTCACCATGCGGCGTTCGTCTGCACGGTGCCACGGTGCATGTGAGCACGCGTGACGATGCACCGCTCACTGCGGATATCCAATATATGAGGAAAGCCGACAGCCACCGAAACCCAGGCGCAGAGGGGATGTCTTTTGCTTCTGCTTTCGGGCCACTTGTCTGCTGAATAGTGTATCGAGGGCCTCGGTTCTGGCTGTCTTGATGCCACAGGTAGCATAAGAGGGTTCTCGCACAGCTTCCGCCCTCGCCGTTCGACCACGTTCCAACGTGGCACTCGCGGAAATACAGGACGTACTGCTTCCGCCGCTATGGACGAGGGTGGCGCTGGTGAACGCTCTCAAGGTTCGCTTACACCCAAAAATATAAATACTCCCGAGAGCAGCAAATTGGATAGCCGTTGCCGTAGCTCAGCTGGCAGAGCACCGGAAGCGAAATTCGGATGTCGTGGGTTCTGATCGCACCGGCGGAATGCGGTTGTTTTTCTTCTGCTTTTATTAATCTTAATTAATTTTATTAATCGTATTATTTTTGTTATTAATCTTATTATTAGTTATTAATTTTAATTAATTTTTATTACTGATGAAAAATTACTGATTAAAAAACACATCCCGTGTGCGCCTTGGTTTCCATGACTATTGGCTTCCGTCACATGCGTATGTGATGACGAGCACCTCTTTCCAATTCCTTGTCGGCTGAATACGGATATTCTAGTTAGGTGGGACATAGAGCCTGTGTTCATAATTGCCTCCTCCCAGTATTATCATATACATCACCTTATGATTTTATTGTCGAGTTGTCCATTACGCGATTAGGTGGGCAATCGGTTTAATTCAAACAAAACTTCTTGTGATATTTTCTCATGTTTCACTTGTCACTCCCTATTGATGCTAATGACTGTCTACTGTATAATTTCAGCAACAGGATACTGTATACATTTTTACAGTTGTCTCTACAGGATGTTCTGTCCACAGTCTCTGAATTTGGGATGTGTATCTGTATTCCAGTGGTTTTTGTAACCTAGCTGCAACCTAAAACATGCAATAAGTGAAACTTCAACTGAAGGACGCATGGAGTGGATTCAATATTGCACGGTTAAGTACACTAGGGCGTCCCAGCAGCGACACGAACGAAATAGGGTCGTGGCATGAGCTGTAAAAAAATTGTTAGTCAACACAAAGAACCAAGACGCTAAAACCTCCCTAGAGAGATCTTCGCTGACGCAGAATGAGGAAAATGTTAACAACGTCATCTGTATATCGACCATAGTCCGCGTTACTCCCAGACCAGCGTCCAAGTAACTTCGGATGTGCACAGCAGCTATTTTGATCGATTCGACTAAATAAGTTATGTGACAGTTTTCACTGATTTAAAAGCACCATTGAAATACCGCTCTCGCAAGTCAACTGCTTCTAGCACCGACTGTATCGCTACACTCATATTTAATTATTTATTTATTTATTTAAATACCCTAAAGGCCCAAGTGGGCATTACATAGGGGCGGGGGGGGGGAGGGCATGAAAACAACACAATACAGATTATTGGCACACAGTAGTTAACAAATACAAAGAATAACTATATATACAAATTGCAAGTACACATCACTGCAGTCGCTGAGAGATACATAGGTTGAGCGTATAAGACTTAATGCTTCATGGGAGTAAAAAGGGAGTAAGCGGTCCTCTAGAGCACTCCCTTTTATAAAAGGGTGTAGTCTCTTTTTTACTCCTTTCTGTTTAGAGTGCTCAACTGCCCACGAGAGAAAAGGCACCTCCCTGACTGCCTACACTTTAAACACAGATACGCATATATGGGCGTAAAAAGGGAATAAGCTGTCCTCTAGAGCACTCCCTTTTATAAAAGGGAGAGGACACCTTAGTCCTTCTTTTACTCTTTTCTGTTTAGAGTGATCAACTGCCCACGGGAGAAAAGGCACCTTCCTGATTGCCTACACTCTAAACACAAATACGCACATATGGGAGTAAAATGGCACTAAGATGTCCTCTAGAGCATTCCCTTTTATAAGAAGAAGAGGACAGCTTAGTCCCTTTTTTACTCCTTTCTGTTCAGGGTGATGAACTGCCCACGGGAGAAAAGGCACATTCCTGACTGAATACTCTCTAAAACACAAATACGCATATATGGGGGTAAAAAGAGAGTAAGCTGTCCTCTAGAGCACTCTCTTTTATAAAAGGGAGAGGACAGCTTAGTCCCTTTTTACTCCTTTCTGTTTAGAGTGCTCAACTGCCCACAGGAGAAAAGGCACATTCCTGACTGAATACACTCTGAACACAAATACGCACATATGGGAGTAAAATGGGACTAAGATGTCCTCTAGAGCACTCCCTTTTATAAAAAGAAGAGGACAGCTTAGTCCCTTTTTTACTCCTTTCTGTTCAGGGTGATGAACTGCCCACGGGAGAAAAGGCACATTCCTGACTGAATACACTCTAAAACACAAATACGCATATATGGGGGTAAAAAGAGAGTAAGCTGTCCTCTAGAGCACTCTCTTTTATAAAAGGGAGAGGACAGCTTAGTCCCTTTTTACTCCTTTCTGTTTAGAGTGCTCAACTGCCCACGGGAGAAAAGGCACCTTCCTGACTGCCTACACTCTAAAACACAAATACGCATATATGGGGGTAAAAAGAGAGTAAGCTGTCCTCTAGAGCACTCCCTTTTATAAAAGGGAGAGGACAGCTTAGTCCCTTTTTACTCCTTTCTGTTTAGAGTGCTCAGCTGCCCACGGGAGAAAAGGCACATTCCTGACTGAATACACTCTGAACACAAATACGCACATATGGGAGTAAAATGGGACTAAGATGCCCTCTAGAGCACTCCCTTTTATAAAAAGAAGAGGACAGCTTAGTCCCTTTTTTACTCCTTTCTGTTCAGGGTGATGAACTGCCCACGGGAGAAAAGGCACATTCCTGACTGAATACACTCTAAAACACAAATACGCATATATGGGGGTAAAAAGAGAGTAAGCTGTCCTCTAGAGCACTCTCTTTTATAAAAGGGAGAGGACAGCTTAGTCCCTTTTTACTCATTTCTGTTTAGAGTGCTCAACTGCCCACGGGAGAAAAGGCACATTCCTGACTGAATACACTCTGAACACAAATACGCACATATGGGAGTAAAATGGGACTAAGATGTCCTCTAGAGCACTCCCTTTTATAAAAAGAAGAGGACAGCTTAGTCCCTTTTTTACTCCTTTCTGTTTAGAGTGCTCAACTGCCCACGGGAGAAAAGGCACCTTCCTGATTGCCTACACTCTAAACACAAATACGCACATATGGGAGTAAAATGGCACTAAGATGTCCTCTAGAGCACTCCCTTTTATAAAAAGAAGAGGACAGCTTAGTCCCTTTTTTACTCCTTTCTGTTCAGGGTGATGAACTGCCCACGGGAGAAAAGGCACATTCCTGACTGACTACACTCTAAAACACAAATACGCATATATGGGGGTAAAAAGAGAGTAAGCTGTCCTCTAGAGCACTCTCTTTTATAAAAGGGAGAGGACAGCTTAGTCCCTTTTTACTCCTTTCTGTTTAGAGTGCTCAACTGCCCACGGGAGAAAAGGCACCTTCCTGACTGCCTACACTCTAAACACAAATACGCACATATGGGAGTAAAATGGCACTAAGATGTCCTCTAGAGCACTCCCTTTTATAAAAAGAAGAGGACAGCTTAGTCCCTTTTTTACTCCTTTCTGTTCAGGGTGATGAACTGCCCACGGGAGAAAAGGCACATTCCTGACTGAATACACTCTAAAACACAAATACGCATATATGGGGGTAAAAAGAGAGTAAGCTGTCCTCTAGAGCACTCCCTTTTATAAAAGGGAGAGGACAGCTTAGTCCCTTTTTATTCCTTTCTGTTTAGAGTGCTCAGCTGCCCACGGGAGAAAAGGCACCTTCCTGACTGCCTACACTCTGAACACAAATACGCACATATGGGAGTAAAAATGGAATAAGCTGTCCTCTAGCGTACTGTTTCTAGAGGACAGCTTGTTCCCTTTTTACACCTTTCTGTTTAGAGCGGGCAACTGCCCAATGGTGAGAAGGCACCATCCTGATTGCAAGGGGCGCGGACACGATAGATAACAGATTTTGCAGTTTTTGATTATTTGAGTCCCTGAGCCTGTCGACAAGCAACTGGATAGATGAGGTAGTTTACTGATATTTAGAACGCTCAATGTGGGCCATGGTAACTCCTCAGGAGTTTTGTTGGCAGTGCAGGCCTGAAGGAGCGTATCCGCAGCCGTACCAACGAGCCAGGGGAGTTTAACTGACACACTGTACAAATTGTAGTTCGCTTGCACTGATAAATTACCGCAAATTCCGGCAGAGAGTTAGGTGGCCGGATGAGATTAAGAAGCTTGCGGGCATGCGGTGGCCGCAGCTGGCATAGGACGGGGCTAATTGGAGAGAGATGGGAGAGGCCTTTGCCCCGCAGTGGGCGAAGTCAGGCTGATGATGATGATGATAAAAGATTACCTTGCTTTTTAATCTTAAAAGGTTACTTTCACTTAACCGTGAACACGAGTTTGAAATCACCGAATGTGGCCAAAAATTTATTCCTTGATTATTTTTTTCCCGCTTGTATGCCTCGCTTTTTTTAAAATCTTGTCCCGAAGTTTCACTGCTGAAATAGATCGAGAAGTACTCTAAAAAAATAGTTGCGCGAACCGCGGCGGCTTTGCATTGCGGCGAAAGGCACGAACAATGGGCGGTTTTCTTTCTTTAAGATTTTCTGCCTGAATACTAACCTTGCGGAGCAGACTTTTTCACAGCTGGTTTATCTATTTTGACGCCGTTTCTGTTATTGCTCTCGGTTTTTGTTGTTTTTGTTGTTTTTAAATTTGTCAATTTTGTTTTTTTTGTGCGAAATTTCTTATTCTGGATATGTCAGTTGGCTGCGCATCGCAAACATTCAAAGCCAAATTTAGAGCTTTGCGAAAGAAAAATTCTGAGAATGTCTTGACCTGGAGGACACCAGCAGAAACGCAATGAATATTAAACCACTCTCCAGCCACATTTTCTTACCTCTGTAGCAGTTTTAGAGTCAGAAGAGGAATATACCGGATCTTTCAGCGAACACTTCAAAAATTTTCAAAAACACGCTTTTTGGGGTAAAAGTATGGCTTTTGCGGCATAGTATTACCAGTGTTGGCGGACACGAGAAAACTGGTCAATCGTCTTAAGTAGTAAGCTGGTTAACTAATATTTAATAATTAACTTCTTAACTTTTCTAGTTAGGCGGCTAGTTGCAATTAGAGATATGTAGCCTGCCGTTAGTAATAGCCATATCAGTCTTTATAATTACGAAAACGCTATTACCCTCGCCGCTGTGGCTCGACAAAATGGGGCTACATGGTGCGAAAATACAAGCGGTTTCGAAAGCATGCACGCAAAGCAACCCTTCCGGTGCATGTAACTGGTCGAAAAAGCCAAATTTTGTCGAGCCACAGAGGCAAGGGTAATCGCGTTTTCGGAATCCTAAAAACTGATATGGCTATTACTAACGGCAGGCTACAAACCTTCAGTTGCCAGTAGGTACCTACCTCTACTAGTTAAGAAGTTAATTACTAAAAAATAGTTAACCAGCTTTCTACTTAAGACGATTGACCAGTTTTCTCGTGTCTGCCAACACTGGTAATATTATTCCGCAAAAGCCATATTTTTACTCTAAAAAGCCAGTTTTTGACAATTTTTGAAAGTGTTCGCCGAAACACCCGCTGTATTAGAAAACAATTTTTTGGAGATATTGAAGTGAAATTTTGTGAGTAGTCATAAGATTATTTCTAATGTGCTCAATACATTTGGTGTAAATTCATTAAGAAATAAAGAAATTGTTGATAGCCGCGTCTCCTCTTAAATGCATGAAAAGGAATGGCATACAGGCGTTGCCAGCAGTGTCAATTTTTAGGAACTCTGGTGCACCGAGACACCTTTTTTGCGTTCGGATCCCTGGGGCTCGAACAAACCACCATTAACTGCCAAACGGTGATCGCGGAGTTCTTTCTTGTGGCCTTGAGGTCAAGAGTTTAAATCAACTGGCGGGTATTTTTTTAAATCCAATTTTATATGACAATAAACGCGTCTCCTCTTGCAGGAAAATTATCCAAATAGCCAGAAGGAGCCAGAAAATTAATTTCTGGTGGAAACAATAAGTGGATGGAGTTTTTTTCTGTGTCCTGAAAATGCATTCATTCATTCGTTTGAAGCAACGAATCGTACGAGTGACCACGCTGAGGATGAAACTGCTCAGGACGGCTATCGCGGGTAGGCGACGAACTTGTTCATCAAAATTGTTATCTGGTATAAAGTACGGAGAAACTGGGAAAGACAGAGACAGGCTAATTTACGGCGAGAGAAGATCATGCTGGGGCGGACCACGATAGCTACATTACGGTAGCATTTCGCCACGTGGTCACGTGGTTGGTCAAGTGACCAGCCACGTGGCGCGGAGCAGCTGCTGCTGCCGGCGGCGCAGGCGCGCCGACGGAACCGAGCTGCCACAACTGTGCGCATGCGCCGTGTCAAGTGGGACGAAGATGAAGAAGGAACGCCCAGCGAAACGGAGCGGCAAAAGATTGACTTTGCAATTCGACTGAAGCAAGTTTCACTCGGCCAGCTGTAGCTATCGCATCACTCCAGGTTTAGCCAGAGCTAAACCACCGCCAATTTTTTATTGTGATGGCAGCAGTTTGTTTGGGTGCATCTAGATCGGACAGGGTTCTGAATGAATTCTAGAATATTCGGGTGGGTAAACCCCCGATCAAGATCTTCCGATGTTTGTGAGTTTGTGCCAGGTGAAATAAATACATAAAATTATATATTGCCGCTACTGGGATTTGAACCCGCGGCGGCGCTAATATATCAGCACTGACCAGCGCTAAGCTATAAACTTTTTTAAACATAGTATTTATTACAATGATGCACTGTTTGTGCACATGAACTATGTACAAACGTTAAGAACACAGTGGCAAATCAACACACCTACAGTACAGGGCTCGATGAACGCCTGAGAGAGTAAGTGTAGGAGAAATGGGAAGGGTAAGGGTTGCATTTATTTAATGTTTTTGCACAGGGGGGGGGGGGTACAATAAACGAAACAAACATTTAAAAAATGGCTACTACAGTGCTTGAGAGTAAGTTCAAGTGTGTCGTTAAAAAACAACAACACTAGAATGCCGCAAATAAAATGCATAAAAGCTTAAACACTACACGAAGCGAACAATGCAAAATATTTTAAAACAATGTACCAAGAACTGTAAAAAACTGGCAAGACGATTACGTTAGTCGATAATGCGAAACTTGAGCGCAGCCCTTCACGTATTTTCACGCCACCTGCCTCGGCTGGCATAAAAGTTTAGAAGGTGTTCGCGTGGCAACGGGGTCTGATCCAACCTTGTGGGCATGGTTAGCACTCAAAGAGCGGTGGTTGGGAACGATAATGAAATGAGTGCGTAAAGAATAATGATAAATTATGTGCAGCAGCAACAACGGATAAGTGTCCTTCTCATTGACAACCTGCGTAAGGTTGTCAAACTCTGTTTCAGTGACGTGATGCTTGCAGTGTAGTTATAATTTAAAAGGATGAAGCGAACAGAGCTTTTGTTCATTTTTTTTAAAACGGCACGACAATAAATGAGTGTTGTGAAGCCGGACATACTCTCAGAAGGCGCTCTTTCCGCTGGGTGTTTCTCCGAATAGCGCAAGCTTCTCGCGACGTCCGACATGCTGCTGCGTGCGCTACATTTGCTCAATAACATAGCCGTTCGAAGTAGAAAACCTAGTCAGTTCTACTTGTAAAGCAGTTCTCAAACACTATGATAAACGAACGAAAGCGAACCGCTCACTTTCGCAGACTACGCCGACGATACACACAGCTGTCCCCAGGGCCTCCGGCATCCGCGAGCGCCATCTAGGTTTGTAGTTGGGCATGACTGGTCTAGCGGCGCTGTCTGCTCACTGTACGGGTTTCGTTTATTGGGCTGTTCAAGGGCCGTCTTTAATGTACACTTATATAGGGTGTCTAGTTCGAACGGCTCTATTATTGAGCAAATGTAGCGCATGCGGCCGCATGTCGGACATGAGAAGCTTGGGCGGTGCGGAGTAACAAGGAGCGGAAAAAGTGCCTTTCTAGGGGTATGTCCGGCCTCACAATAACACACATTCATCGTGGCGATTTAAAAAGATAGCTGCGTTTGAAATGACGTAGCATACTTTGTCACTATTCTTCAGAATACTCGCCTACTGTCAACGAACAGCAACCTCCATGGGTATCTTACGAAACGAGAATAATATTTCGGAAAATTTTTCTTACATGTGTTTCTGTTGGTCGTGCTTCCGCCCAGTACCCTACGCGGAGAGGTGACGGCCCCGAACACCTATCGCGATGTTTTAAAAATATATCGTCCTACGTGTATTCCCATGGGCCTTAACCCCAGCTTTTACCAGCATCCGGCTCTGGCGTCCGCGAGCGCCCTCTTTGTTCGTAAGCACGGTGTTGGTCTGTACTTAAACGTGGACGTGTCAGTGCGAAGGATGCAACCGATTGGACTATTAGCCTTGCCCCACGAAATGATGGACCACGACGCGAGTTACAACGTTTCTTTATGGGAAGCTGTAACTTCAGATGAAAGCGAAAAGCATTCAAGTTCTAGAAATTGCACTTGACAGGAAGGTAGGCAGGGCGAAACATTCCGGTCCTCTTCTTCAGTTTAGTTTAGTTTTATGGGGTTTAACGTCCCAAAGCGACTCAGGCTATGAGAGACGCCGTAGTGAAGGGCTCCGGAAATTTCGACCACCTGGGGTTCTTTAACGTGCACTGACATCGCACAGTACACGGGCCTCTAGAATTTCGCCTCCATCGAAATTCGACCGCCACGGCCGGGATCAAACCCGCGTCTTTCGGGCCGGCAGCCGAGCGCCATAACCACTCAGCCACCGCGGCGGCCAGGTCCTCTTCTTCAAGCATCGCGTCGCGAAGTCCACGGTACAGTGCCGGCATTCACGTCATGTCATCAGGCGTGTCCTTCGGCCTTCTGGATGAGAACTTCCTCCTGGATACTGCTGTTGCGCCATTCTTATATCCAAGGCGCTCGTCCGACACGTTGTACGGACTGGCGCCATGAACTAAGCTGAAGGCG
Organism: Amblyomma americanum; assembly: GCA_030143305.2. NCBI lineage: Eukaryota > Metazoa > Arthropoda > Arachnida > Ixodida > Ixodidae > Amblyomma > Amblyomma americanum. Next base: position 194,630 of record JARKHS020004947.1, read on the forward strand.
TCGCGGCGTTCATCAACGCCTCCATTATTCACAAGTGGCGGGGTGCGGAAATGGCCCGTCTCGTCGTCACAGAAAAATGCTACGTGTTGCAACGCAATAGCTGGAGCGAACGGCGTGAAAGTGAAAAGCCGAGACACGCGGGCAGCTTGCCGCGGCATTGTCGCACCTCCTTGCGCAAGTATGAGGCTTGCGACGAAGGAAAAAAAGAACGCACGAATGATCGTACCATGTGTTCCGACATTTCAGTGTCCGAAGTATTGGTTGTATAGTTCGCTTTTACATTGAGAGCTTTCTCACTGCGTCTTCCGAATTTGATTTTGCCGTCACTTTTTCGCTCTGGTCGGCTTTGGTGGGAGGAGCCTTCTGCTGGGTGGAGGTTGGTGAAGGGTGCAGATGGGTGGCGGATGTTGGTAGGTGAGATTAATGTTTATCAGTGGGTGCTCCTCTGAGCCCCCACCGCAGGGTGCCCGTAAAGAGGGCGTATCTCCATGCAAGCAGTGGAATCCCCGCTTCAGCTGCCCTATCGTCCTGCAAAAGCAAAGTGCCACAGTTAAGTGACGTAGTTACATTCAAGCATAACGGTAACATGCGGATAATAATGCATTCGGCTGCCTGAGGCAAGCTGAGTTCTATATATTTTATGCATCTTGCCAGTTGCTATTTGTGAAATATAGCTTGTGTATTATTAGCATTTAGAAAGTTACGCATTGCACGCAGTAATGCAGTTTTTCACTCCGTAGAACATCTCAACCAAGTCCAAAGAACGCAGTGCACCAAAGTGGAGCAATAGATAAACATTCGCGCTGATGCACCTATTACTACTTCAATCAAACGAAATATCGTACAACACAGAAATAAGAATGCAGACAACCGTAGCCTGCGGGCTAACGAAGCGGTTCACTCATTCTGTTTTCAATGCCCCGGTGGATGAACTACAGACTCAGAAGCCTGAAAGAAACTCTCACGTAATATGGCGAAGAACCCCAGCGCGGAATTCAGCACTCCCTGCTAACTTGTGCCAACTAGTGCATTGGTGAGAAGAGAAAATGACATAAACAAAGAAATTGTGAATAATAACGCATGCCTGACGCAGTCACATTTATCCATGGCCACAGCCTTCACGCACAATCATGAGGACACAATCGAGTACTTGGTAGAGCTGTGTGCGGTTGATTTTTTCATGTGCCGCTGACGCCCCGACACTGCGTAGCAACTGTAAGGAACCGACTATAGCTGCCTGTGTTAGCTTGCAATCTGAGCATCAAGACTTACCTTTCCACAATCGCCCTCGCGGTATCGTGCGCAGCATTGTAGCTCCTTTTGTGGGATGCATGTCCACAGTTCGGAATGATGACATAAGCCAGGGCCTTCAAGGGTATCCACTGTTGGGCCGTCGTTGGGCCACGCTCCTGTTAGCCAGAGTTCGCGTATCGTGGGTGCCGCAACGTCGATGATTCGGTAGCGACTGTCAACCACAAGCTGCACGTTCATAAAGCGATAGAAGTGGCGGTTTATATGTATGCTCTTCTTCGTGACATTCCGGAACCTATATCCTGACATGGCTGCCACCGACTGCACCGAGCGACCGCGTATAGAAATCGCCTCGCACTCTTCGGAGTCGGATCGGCGACGGCCGGCTGGAAATAAAACGGCGCTGGTCATGTTTAGTTCCACGCCGATGTCGCGTGGGCTTGCACACGCCCATGCGCGCACGGGCACATGTGAAGGGAGACACAGTTACGGTGTTAATCATACGCGAGTTCCTAACGCTGACCACCTTGTTCGTCGACGACTAGAAACCAAATCACGCGCGGCGCTCACGGAGAGTGATACCTTCACTATACTCGCGACCTGTTCGCTTGCAGACCCGTGCAAAGCGCGTGCATATTTATGACACACCGCGCAGCTCCTTGTAGCCAGAAGCTGCTCGTTCCGGCCGCGCAGTTAGTAAAATGCGCGCGAGAACGCGACCGGCCAAAGAAGAAAGGGGTAATGAAACTAGCGAGGGAAAGTTGGAAGGTTGGAGATAAGCTTACCGGATCCAATTTCTGCTGCGGCGAAAGAGGGCGAGAGCAACTCGGCGTACCGTACGACTGGATGTCGACTCGTGGGCCCCGATCATATCTCGAGCCGTGATAAGATAGCAGCAGAAGGCTAAAAAAGAATCACAACGATCATGATCTGGAGATCGCCGCACGAAGTGTCGCTCCGTCGCCTCGGATGCTCTACCGTCGGTGCGAAGAATCTCGGCGAGAAAGGCTATGCCGTCCCGCGCAAAACCAGAGTCGCTGTGATGCTCTTTAGAGCTGAACGTGTCGCGAGGATTGGTTCTGTCGCGAAGCGCGTTCGCAGAGCAACAGCTGCTCGGCGAGAAACTCGAGGCGTACCAAGCCCAGGGCAACCATGCTGAATCACGTGCCTCACGATTATGATAAGGCAGCCTTGGCTGCAATCTCGTTCAAATCTTAGTGTCTTGTTGCTGTTTATTTTCATTCCTAGAAGCGACTTATCCGCTGGGAATATGTAAGCACCAATTAGATTCGGTTGAGCGTGAAGATTAGAATAAGACGGCTTAAGAGCTTTCTTTGTGCAAGCGGGTCGAGGGGTGAGGATGGGAGGAGGCTCCTGGAGGTTGGATGTGGCCGGATGGACGCTAGTAGTTGGAAAATGCATTTTTATCGTGGGTGCTCGGATGTGCACCCACGTGAGTGTGCTTCTGCCCCCCCCCCCCCCCCCACACACACACACACAGAAATAGACCGAGAGGCAACAGCTTATGAGCCTGTTCCTCGTGTCGCCGCATCTTACTTTTCAATGGTACAGCCCTAATGCTAATTGAACGGTTAGGGCACTTAGCGGCTGGGCCCGAGGACGCGGGTTCGAACCCGGTTCGAACGCACACGCATGCACGCACCTGTGCGCACGAACACGTGCACGTACGAACGCACACACAAACAGCGAAATTTTTGACGACGCAGTAAGCAAAAATATCTGATTTCTCTTCGCTATTCTCTCGCTAAATCTTTCTTGTGGGAGTTGCTTTCCGATCATCGCAAGCGCAATTATCACTGTAGTCATCATAATATCACCTTAATCACCGTCAGCATCAAGCGACGATGATCGCTGATTATGAGTAATTATGACTACGACGATGATGGTGAGGTCGTTGGTTGCTAATAACGATCGTGGATGAGATAAACATTTTGGTGACCTGTAGACTGAAGGGCATCGCAACGCGCAAATCGGCATTATCGTCCAGTCTTAATTCACTGCTTGATTGCTTGCTGTTGCTGACAGGAAGAATGAAAGAAAGTGCACGGGCCTGCCCACTGGCTCAAGCTGAGCCATAATCGCTGCCACGTGATGAAAGTAGGAGAGTTGAAGGATAGGAGAGCAGAGATTGAAAGAAAAGACGCGCGCTATTATCTCCCGGGCCGATCCCACTGCAAGGTAAAGCAAGCGTAGTTAGCGATTTGCACATTTACATAAGACAATGGCGATCTGAAGCGAAACACATTATTTGTGCCACACCCTGTTCACCTCAAGCGCTTTTCATTCATTTATTCCGACGGCTCAAATCAGGGACACTCTTTGAAAGTTGCCTCCTTGAAAACTGTGGAGACAACACGTACACCTCGGTGGAGCGGCCCTTAAGTGGCATTATGCGTTGAAAAGACGATACTGCTGAATGTTGCAAAATGCTTCGAATTCCTTTCGTTTCATTCATGGGACGTGGCAGAATCAGTGGCCGTTGAGTATGGACTGAAAAAAAAAAAAAGCTCAGACTGTTCTCTAACTTCCGACGTGAAAATAAAAAAGCAACTGTGAAAGTTCCACCACCCTTTGCTGTACGATTAGGCACCTGCTGCGTACGGCATACAGGCGTGAGCAAAAGTGGAGAGACCGCGGTAACGGTTGCCGAAATGCTTATCACCGCCAACTGGCGGCGCGTTTTTTTTTTGTCTGTAGACGGGTTCGAACCCGGCTACAGTGGAAGCGTTTCGATGGAGGTGTAACGAAAAAGTCACCCTTGGCTGTGTGATGTTACTGCGTGTTATTCATCCCCATGTGATAGAGATTATTCCGGTGCCATCCACTACGGCGACCTCTTTTTACGCCTTCTTTATGTCATTCCTCTCGGCGCACTTCCGATGTCCGCCGAGAAGTGAGACAGGCACTGCGCCCTTTCATCTCCTCGAAACCAATTTTGAAATTACTCCGGAGCCATCCACTACGGCACCTCTTTCTTCCTTTCTTCTTTCACTCCCTCCTTTATCCCTTCCCTTCCGGCGCGGTTCAGGTGTCCAACAATATATAAGACAGATACTGCGCCATTTCCTTTCCCCAAAAAACCAGTTAAAAAAAACTTCAGTGGTATTTAAATGCGCTACTACTCATGCTGCCAGGGTGCCGCACGCGAGGACAGGCTGCACATTGCTCCATGCATTGTAGAGGAGACGGAGACGATCGGAACAGCGGACGCATGCCTCGCGAGATGAATGCCAAGAAGGCTTGCAGCCGTGCGTTGGCGGCCGGTACGACGACTGGCGTCGCCTGCTGTAACTGGCGCAACGGTGAAGAAACGCGGCAGGTTCCCACGCCACGCCACCGGGACACGTGGAGGCACGTGTCTCCGGATATTCTTCTCTCGGGGCGAGCACGCGAGGCCTCTCCACGGTCGTCCGATCGTTTGGCGTGGCTGCAGCTTCAGCTAACGTTGACCTTTTAAGTCCTTGGCGTGTTCTCTGTTACCGGTTAAGACAATAATAATAATTGTTTTTTGGGGGAAAGGAAATGGCGCAGTATCTGTCTCATATATCGTTGGACACCTGAACCGCGCCGTAAGGGAAGGGAATATGGGAGGGAGTGAAAGAAAGGAAGAAAGAAGTGCCGTAGTGGAGGGCTCCGGAATAATTTCGACCACATGGGGATCTTTTACGTGCACTGACATCGCACAGCACACGGGCGCCTTAGCGTTTCGCCTCCATAAAAACGCAGCCGCCGCGGTCGGGTTCGAACCCGGGTACTCCGGATCAGTAGCCGAGCGCCCTAACCACTGACCGATTAAGATAAAGTTTGCAGTCTTCCAAGCTTTTATTACGGTCGAGGTCAGAAGGCATTGCGTGTACAGGTTGGCTAGTTTTTCTAGCTCAATTTCGCCACCGTCCTTCAACAGATCTGCTGTTACCTGACCATCACCAGCTGTTTTCTCCCTTTACATTTCTCCAAAGGCTTTCTTTACTTCCGTTTTCGTTACTGGCGGGATGTTCATTTTGCTTTGCGCTACTGCCTCTCTCATTAACGTCCTGATTATATTAGGTACTGTACAGATTTTTCTCAGAACTCTTCGGCTGCTTTAACGAATTTATCCATATTGTTAATGACATCGTCCTCCTTGTCTCTTAATGCATACATCTGGTTTTTACCTACGCCTAGTGTCCTCTTCACCGCTTTTAGGCTCCCTCCACTCTTTAGAACATGCTTGAAGCTCTCCGTGTTAAACATCTTTATGAGTCCGTTACATTGCGCATATTGATTAGATTTGATAGCCCTTCCAGTTATATCCCGTCTGCGGGGCTGGAGGCTTTCAGGTTTTGACGTTTCTTAATCAGATCTTTCGTCGCCTGGGATGGCTTGCCGGTAGCCTGTGCAGCCATCCTACCGCCTATTTCTACCGCATTCTTCGTAATGATAGCTGTGAGATTATCGTTGATTGCTTGAACATTAAGGACGTACTCCCAAGTTAAAGCCGAATATCTGTTCTGAAGTGATATCCTGACTTTTTTTACTTTTCCTCTTCCCACTTTTCCTCTTCCCTCTTCCAGTTTGCACCTCTTATTAAGCTAAATTTGTATAACGGCCACCATCCCGTTAATAGTATAAAATTCCTGTATGTTGCCAGCTATATCCTGATTGATGAGGAATCCCACACATAGTTGTCGTCAGTCCGCTGATTCACTATAGCGTTGTACATGCCGACACTTTAACACTGTATACGCGTCATCTCTCCTAACCTTACTAAGCACTACGACATCCCAATCAATACCTGCTAGTTCATCGAATCCGGCTAGCATGAGGTGCCTAGGCCTGGGGTGCGGCCTAATCTCTGTGACCAGAAGCGACAGCGTACTCCCTCACCACAAAGGTATTTGGCCACCCCTGTTTTGTAATAGACCACAACATCCTCTATGAATACAAAAGTTAACCTTACAGATCTTTATGCAAGCGCTTATAGGGAGAAATCTATAAACCATCACCCTTTATAGGGGTAGCTATATATAACCTTCCAACAAGCGCTGCCTGGGAGTCGCCTATTGCTCACTGGAATGCTGTGTGTACCTGGTTAAAGCCGAACGAAAGCGGCAGCATGAGCTCCCTGACCTGTTCGCAACAGTCCGAAGAGCATGTGTCATGACACCAACGTGTACCCGATAGAAAAGACCATGCCGTCTAGTGCAACACCTTACCATTACCGCAAGCCCCTTATTCTCCTAATCTGAACTTCCTAATCACTTCTTAATCTCACCCACTCATCCAACTCTCCGCCAGATTTGGACCAGGACAGGCACTCTGCTCTTGCTCACGGCTGTGAGAGAGGCTTATTGGCTACAGGTGGATTCAGGGGCGGATTTATGAAGAGTGGGGGGGGGGGGGGTACGAAGGGGGCAGTAGCTCTCCTTCCCCCTCTTGCCTCGTCCGTTTCTCCCCCCCCCCCCCCCCTCCAAGGCGAGAAATTTTACATAGGAAGACCACGCGGACCGCCATTTTTCCGACGAAAAAAGTCAGAGAAATACACGGTGCAAATGATACCGCCCCAACGAGCACCCCCAAGAGGAAACCATAAATCCTCCCCTGGTGGGATTAGGCTCGCGCTAATTACTCCGACAATGACTTGACCGTAGCGATGCATCAAGTGACAAAAACAAGCATTTGTGTCATTGGCGTAGATAGGTTGAGCTGTGTCGCTCTCCCGTGCTCCTGACTGTACAGACAACAACTGTAGCAGCAGCGCGCAACCGCACAGAGTGTAGGAAAGCATACGAGTAACGCACGCATGACTCCGCTGCAGTCGCTGCACGCCGAGGAGCGGACAAAGTTGATGCAGTCCACGGACAGCGGCCCGTAGAAACTGTCCTCGCCGGCCACGCCGATCGAGAAGCAGGAGGGAGACTTCTCGGCATCACTCCCGCAGCACAGCAGCAGAGACCCGTTGTCTGCGGCGTGCAAGATAAAGAAGAAAACAAAATGCAAATTGTGGCGCTGGTGATTGTTTCCAGAGGCATAGCCATTCGAAACCTTTCAGCTCTACACGTAGAGTACGTTTGTGAACCGACTTGGGCTGAAACCGTTGCATGGATAGGTGTATAATGAACTCACTCCGGGGTCGTCGCGGTATGTTGTAAAAGAAAGCACCTGATTTTATCAGCTCTAGTCGAAGAGAATGTTGTGCAGATATGCCTGAGCAATGAGCGCCATCTGGGGTCATGCATTGAGATTTAACATATGTGATTACGTGATATAGACGGCCCTGGAATTGGCTGCACTGAGTTCATTATTCCCGGCGTCTTCATTACCGGGCTAAAACACCACCTTAATGAAATGGCAGCGCACAAGCAAACACAGCTTCTTTCTGTCTGTGTTTGCTCGTGCGCTGCCATTTCATTAAGATGCAAAACCAACTAGCCCTGTCTGCCGCTTTACTAAAACACCACGTTTCGGGCTTTCTGATGTTTTTCCCTCCCTTAATAGTAAACGACAGTGGGCACAGCCTCTGTCATGTTTAGTTGTTCGACTTCTTTTTGCCCAAGTGCCTTCCCACAATTAATGCTTTCTCTAGCAGCGCACTCCGAAGACATATATAAAGTTTCGGCTAGAATTCTTATGCGAAGATTGGAAATAGATGCTTTCATGAGAGCAAGAGTGCAGCCTAGTGTGTGTAGCTTTGTTACATATACGCACATGGCTTTTTTGCGATGCAGCCACTTCGTTACTCCCACAGTAGAAAAATGGTAAGTGAAAGCACCACTGCTACTGAAATAACCATAACCCTAAAGGCATGCTGTAAAGAGTTTGTTGATAGCACTTTGCGATACACGCGGTATGCATCGATCGATAACTGACGATGCTTCATTCTGTGAGTATTGTTCGATTGCAATCAACGAGGACAATGAACACATAAAAATATGCAGCCGCTTTCAGGCACTCGTAAGTTGTAACTTGAGTTTGGAGTTCCCGGTATTTATTATTAGAAGGAAAAAGACTGTTGACCCTATTATGAATAACGGTCGTGCCAAAACAAAACAAATAAAAGCCCAAAGATCGAAACCGCTGCGTTTGGGGATTTGTTACTGCTGCGTGCACTTTAGTGTTTGAGGCCAGCGCATCGTGGCGAGTCGTTATGGGTGGTGGAGTCAAACGCGGCGAGTCCTATAGGACCTCCAAAAAAGGACACACTTTCGATTCCAAATGAAAAATGCACCCAATTCCTTATTAGCGGATGACAGTCAGCGCGTACAATACAGAGGAAGAGAAAACCTTTAGTAAAAGCGCGAGTTAAAAACAATTAAAAACAAATTTAAGACCCTTGCAAGACATGGAAAAGAAAAAAGAAGTGCAGTAACGAAAATTATTGAGAAATACGGCACGATTTGAAGCAGGGACGAAGAAAGGCAGTCGAGTTCGAGCTCTGACTTACAACTGCACTCGATCCCACTATCATGCGGCAAACAATATGCAGGGCAAACTGGAAGATGCTTCAATGAACGCCTTCAGGGGCATCACAATAATGCACTACATGAAACGGTTATAGGACACCTAGGGATACACTGCATGGATTGCGACAGCAAACATGCAGACTATACTTTGCAGAAACGAAAGTGATAAGCAGACACAACAATCAGCTAACCCGCGAAGTTCTTGGAGCTTGCAGAAACCTCAAGGGTAAGGGAAGTGTGTATGAGAAGCCCATCTTTGGCAATCGCAGAAAATGAACTGAGGTTTTTAGCAACAACTAAATGACGCCGCTATTGCCGCCATCAACAGCTGTATAGTATAAATTGCCTCTGGTGATTGCTGATACGTTTGCTTTTGTTGCTTGAGCCCTTCATATATCTCCGCGGGCCATAAACTTCACTTGTAAGTCAGCGCTCGTCCTCGTCTGTTTTCCTCCGTCCCTGTTTCACATTGAGCTTTATTGCTCAATCGATTACCAACTTGCCCAAGCTTCAGTTCTAAACGCAAATTATGATTATTATTATTTTTAAAGTGGCGGTGGTCAGCGAAGGTCGCTTTGGGCTTTTACCAAAGGGGTCGAGAACTCGCGAAGGAGTCCCGCCCTAGAATTACGCGGGACCTTATATAGCAGCACTTTTTTGTATGTTTGCGACTGCCGTCGGTAATTGGCAGACCTGCGGTCATCTGGTCGACTCGTGCCAAGTCTCGCCATACTTTCACTTGAAGTACGCGCAGAGACGAGTCTTCTTGCAACACGGGGCGGAGGTGACAAAAACATCCACTGCGTGAATGGCTAACCGTTCCACGTGCACGCTGTGAACAAAAAAGAAGACAAATCGCTCGGCGCCGCAAACAGCGCAGAAAGCCACCCGGTTTCCTCATTTCCTCCAGATGCACACAATTGCCGCGGCGGCCACACCAGCCCGCGATCGCGCCTCTTTTGTATACGCCACGCTGGCGGCTGTTTCGTTGCTGGCCGTCCGCTATGCTGGCCCGTTGCCAGTTTGTTGCTGTTGCGCTGCGGAGAACCACGGTGCCCACGAACGGGGGTCTCTTAATGCAAGCCTGGTCGAGTGTAGGCCTGAGGCAGTCGGCGGAGAAAGCAGATGCGGCACCGTCGATGGCTCAGCTGGTGCGGCTCAAGAGCTTTTTCAGGCAGACAAGTTGCACAACCTGCAGTCAAGGTTGAGGCATAAGACGCAGTCAACATGGGGAGGTTTTTAGATGGTGGCGCCCCTACCGAGCGGTTTAATAAACCCTCGGAGGCACCTGTAAGCTTGCTTTTCAATGAACTTAACAGTCCTGAGCAGTTTATTTGACTGCCGCGAGTGTCGTGACAATCGGGAGACCTCCGATTCGCAGTACAACAAGCTCGCCTTGTTTTCACACATAGAACGCATGGTGATTTTCGCACCTTGTATGATGAAACAGCTCCCCGGCAATGACCTCGTGCTGCTGAAGTCGAGTCGCCGGGCCCATCTTCCTTCTACATACTTCCGTGGCCCTGGAACCCATCTACGATCCACTGATCATAGATCATAGGAAGATAGATAGATATAGATAATTTGATATAGCAGTTTTCCGAGCCGGAAATGCCTCAAAGGAAATAGTAAGTTTCTTCGCTCGCCGGTTCGACGGTGATAAAGGCACAACGGCTATGGCATATGGCCTCCTGTTTACCACGAGATGGGGGGGGGGGGGGCGCATATCGGAGGGGGGTGGTAATAAAACGCCTTGCTATGGATTGCGCGAAGTCCGGAGCTATCGACTGTGGTCTCCCGCATTGCTCGTGAAAACAAAATGGTCATGATTGCTGCATGGAGGTGAGTGCCTGCAATTTGCTACCGCGCGGAAATGGCATTGACGATAGCGATGGCATGAACGCCCTTACGTGGAACATAGAGTTCGAAGCACGGGAAGCTCAGAGTAAAATATTATATGAAGAATGCCTGAGGAAATTGGACGATAACAGGTGGGCAGCCAAGGTATTTAAATGCTTATACAGGAAGAGCGTTGGGTCACAGTGACGGAAAAGAACTAGGAAACTAACCAGTAATCATGCAGGACACACGGCCGGCGAAATAAAGAACTTTAAACGACTGGTAAATAGCGCGGAAGGTAAAAGATGCATTAGTTCAATGGAAAAGAAGCATAGTGTAGAACTACATCTATACTGGAAAAGGCATATCAAGAAGGAATTGTTCTATGATAACTCAACAGGCAGCGCCCTACTCTTTGAAACAGGGTGTCGTAGAACGAGCGACTACGAAAAGAAATATGACCAAGAAGATGACGCATGTGCAGTGTGTGGTAAATCTGTAGAAGCAATTGAACATCTTATTCTCGAATGTGGTGGCAGCCATCCGGATGTCGATGCACGCAAAGTCACTCTCCCTGAGGCCCCAGGTTTCAGCGATGGCAGTGGTCATATGAATGAATTTGCGGCGGAAGTTTGCAAAAAGCAATTGGAAGAGATTGGTGGCTCAGAAGCAGAGAGGTCACATATGATATTAGAAGTGTAGGACTAAAAATGTATTGAAAGAAAATAGCAGTTATATAGACCCGATTTGTAACACCGTTGAAAAAATATAAATGACAGAAAAAAAGCTGATCATGGTGGCAACTGCCATCAGCCCGTTTCAAAAGGGACGATCCATCCATCCATCCGTCCATCCATCCATCCATCCGTCCGTCCGTCCGTCCGTCCGTCCGTCCATCCATCCATCCATCCATCCATCCATCCATCCATCCATCCATCCATCCATCCATCCATCCATCCATCCATCCATCCATCCATCCATCCATCCATCCATCCATCCATCCATCCATCCATCCATCCATCCATCCATCCATCCATCCATCCATCCATCCATCCATCCATCCATCCATCCATCCATCCATCCATCCATCCATCCATCCATCCATCCATCCACGTGAAGATTCATCTGAGCGTTGGTCGGAAACTGCGGATCCCATCGGCATGGTAAAATTGGCAGTTTTTTAATTTCGTTACGAGATTGAAACATGCTGCTGCAACTCTGCTGGTGTGAGCGGGAAGCAGGCACAACTGCGCCAACTAGCAACAAAACGCCGTCGAAGCTTTAGCTTTGTGACGTGTTTGTATGCACAATCCAGGTATGTAACCTCAGTAAACCAGAGCCTTGCCACTTCAGCGCTTTCACTCGAAATGTTTTACCAAGATTTCGTCTGCCAGCAGTACAGACGACACTGTCGCTAGAAAATTCATCATCTTCAAATCCAGGACGAAAGCGAAACACCCGAAGTGTGCTTGAGCTTACGGTGCGAACGACTATAGGGTCTGGCCTGATCTCGTGGGGCTTCATAACTCCGCGGCGCCTGCCGCTGTCACTTTGCCAAGGAGGGAATGACGTTAAACCTATCAAACGGGTCAAGGCAGATCATTTTATTTCTAATATTTTTCTCTCTTTTGCGCACGAACCATCAACCGCGGCGAAAGGATTTCCGCGTCATTCAGCGTAGCTGCCACTGTAAGGAGCGCTCCCCTCACCGAAAGCGTTAAAGGAGTGTAGACACCTAATTTTGGTGGCATGTTTTCTTCTCTATAATGATGCGGAAGACACTACTACGCATGAATCACCACGTGATATTCATCTACAACCGCTAAATAATGTATAATCAATTTTTTTCTCTCATGCTGTTTCGGTTTTGGTTTCAACAGCCGAACGATGGGTGTGACGTCAAAGAGCGCTTTTGTGTCACGTGAGACAGTGAAAAAATGTCCACAAAATCGCTGCTTCATCGTTTTAATTTGCCGCGGTGCTGAAGCCAGCCTTCCTCAAGAGCTGGAATGACAACGAATGACGAAGCAGCGATTATATTGCAGTTTTTTTCATGTCTCACGTAACCTGTAAGTACACGTTGACGTCACAGTCCTCTTTCGGCTGTTGAAACCCAAACCGAAAGAACACGAAAAAGAAATGCGATTACAAATTATTTAGCGGTCGTAGGAGAATACCAGGTGGTAACCCATGTATAATAAAGCCTTACGCACCATTGCAAACAAGAAAACACGCACCCAAAATTTAGGTGTCTATACTCGTTTAAGCCTTGGATCGTTCTGTAACTTTCGCTCGTCCCATTGGGCGCGTCTTTAGAGCAGTTCGCTTTCGACTGCTGTGACGTCTTTGCAGAGCCTTTCTTGGCACACACGTAAAGTCTTGCGCAGCTATTTATCGCCATCATCTCACCTTCACCAACTCCCAGTCTTTAGAGATAACGGGACAGGCGAAGTGAGATAACGTTACAAGAGGCGCGGGATCCACTGTGCACTGCGGAGAGAGTAAGGATTCTAGATTGCACTGTGCGCAGGAGCCGAAAGCAAAATGGAATTCGAGACTAAACGGAATGCACAGATCTTTACGGGTGATTGTCGAACACGATGTAGCTCTATTCGCGTTGGGTAACACTCGAAGGTCGAGCGTGCTGTATTCGGTCGAGCCTACGTACTAGGCAAATTTGATATGATCGTTGCCAATTTCCGGCACGGGTGTCGCAAGGACCGCGACACGCGTGAGAGGCCGCCTGCACTAGTTGCGTTGCCAGAGGCAGGCGTGCCACTGTAGAGTTTCGGGCTTCGCTATGTGAAACCGTTTCTTAAACGCACGCAGACGAAGCTCTTTGACTGGTACGTCCACCACGTGCACATGGCGACGGCGTCTCATCTGGTCCTCCACGAAGTCTGTGTGCGTGTGTGTGTGTGTCCGGCGGCTGCTACGAAGGCTTGACCAAGGCCGAGGTTTATTCTTCTGTGCTTTCGTTTATTCTTATTTTTCACGATGCTGCACAAAAGAAGACGCCGCGTGAAGAAGGCAGCGTTTCGAAAGCATTTATCGCGCGACGGATTGCACTTGGCACAAATTGTGCGCGAGAGTTGTCTCTGACTTCCTTTTTTCTGCCACCGACTGCGTGCGAAATGAAGGAGGCGGCGGTGAAAGTGGGAAAGGTCCTGGCGGCGTCCTGCTAGGTGGCGCTGAGTACCGAGCGCGGGAGTGGACCAACGAAGGTGTGGCGCAATTTCAGAGCTATTCCCTTCTTTCTTTCTTTCTTTTTCTTTCTTTCTTTCTTTCTTTCTTTCTTTCTTTCTTTCTTTCTTTCTTTCTTTCTTTCTTTCTTTCACTATCCTGTTAACGTGGATAGAGTAGTTTAGTTTCCTTACGCTGTTCCCCCCCCCCCCCCTCCAATTAGCTTTTTCTTGTGACTCATCCATGATACTTTGCCAACTGTTAACTGCTGTTAACTGCCCCAGCTAACCGATTCCGCAAGGCCAGCTGAGCGTTGCGCAAAGTAAGACCACGATAAATTTCTGCCAGCACGAAGGCGGAAGCTTGAATGAGGACGGGCGCGATTAACGGCTTAAGCGCGTTTACATGCGGCTCTCAGCGTTTTATTGCTTCGCCCGAAACAATACGCTTGTTAGGTGCATCTTAGCGTAACCATGCCGTGTCGACATATTTCTTCCTTTGCGTCAGCTTTACGAGCGGCGAACAAAAGCATCAAGCTCGGAAAATTGCGAGACTTGGATCTGTCCGGCCATTTCGAGCGCGCTGTCTCTCGGCGTCTACTATATGTCACTGGCGAAAAGACCCATCGAGGCCTGGCAGAGAGGCGAGTCTGCTTATAGATTACAACGGATGTCACGCTTATTGTGCAACACAGTTTGCATGCGCCTCGTGTTCGCTCAGGTTTGGTTACAGTCTCGTTACCAAGAACGAATTTCACACTCCAGTGGCTGCATTTTTTTACTTTGTATTTTCTGAGGGAATGGTTTTTTTAGATAATTTCTTTTCTTGGGAGGTCAGATACAGCCGTTACTTTTACCGACTTTTGGTGGCACCCTTAAATGGCACCGAGTGTCGATTTCACGCATAGTTCGCGCAGTGGGATGCTAGGCGAGATAACCGCTCGTCCTTAAGGGTAACGGAGTGGATTCCAAGAGAAGGCAAGCGTAGCAGGGGACAGCATAAAGTTAGGTGGGCGGATGAGATTGAGAAGGTTGCGTGGATACGGTGGGTTGCAGCTGGCAAAGGACAGTTGTTAATTGGAGAGACATTTGCTAGGACCTTTGCCCTCCAGTGGGCGTAGTCAGGTTGGTGATGATGATGATGTTTCAAGGTACTACTGGGGACAATAGCTTCCGGGACGCGAGCTCTAGGAAGAACGTTTATTGCAGCTCCACCTCGCTACACAGTCGCCTGATATTGTATGAAGGTATTGAAGGACTAAATGTTCCATCTTTTCTGCAGAATGTCAGGTGACTGGGTAGCTGCAATAAACGTTTTTCCTAAAACTCGCGTCCTGAAAACTTTTTTCCACGGTAATACGTTTTGCAGTGTATGGGCTGTATTCCGTTTTACCGGAAACACTATATAGAACCGATAGCAAAGGCTATAAGCAATAAAGCCCAGCTTACTACATATGTAGCACTTACTATAGCTTCTTTTCCGTTGTGTGCAGGCTACACAGGTTGTTCCTTACATAGTCAGGGCAATGGTAGATATTCACCAGCCTGAAGAACGGTCGTGTTTTCCGGAGGGCACTCGGCGACGGTATTCATCCTCTCAAACAACTCGCCTAGGAACCCTCCCAAGACAACAAGAGCAGGGCTTTCATGGACGACAAAGATCATTTTATTCAGTGGGAACAGCAGCGGTGATGGATGCATTGCCCAACCAAGGCATCGAGCTAGCGTTAGTAAATTTGCTCTTCATGCAACAGGTCAACGCAGCAAGTTGCGTTTACGACATGCGAGGCCGCAGCTATATTAAAAAAAGAAGTTCTCATATGGGGCTGCTGAAAATAAGAGAATTTCATGGTCCTGATTATCTAATGCTGCCGCCTTAAAAAAAAAGGACGCTGCTGAGGACGAGAAAACTGTTTTCTAAGTGTAAGTGACCTTCGCTTTCAAAAGAGAAAAACTTAAGAGTACGAAACATCACCTGCCATTGCACTGCGGGAATTCACTCTTCCCCTGCTCGATTTTTTTTTACTTAAAGACCAGAGAGTCAGCTCTAATGCAGGCAGACTTCTTCCTAAACATCGCTTCTCTAGATGCGGTCCGAATTTCGTTCGCGCTCGGAAGGAAGTATAGATGTACCAGAGGTAGCTTTGAACCGCAAGAATAATAATAATAATAATTGGTTTTTGGGGGAAAGGAAATGGCGCAGTATCTGTCTCATTTTATCGTTGGACACCTGAACCGCGCCGTTAGGGAAGGGATAAGGGAGGGAGTGAAAGAAGAAAGGAAGGAGGTGCCGTAGTGGAGGGCTCCGGAATAATTTGGACCACCTGCGGATCTTTAACGTGCATTGACATCGCACAGCACACGGGCGCCTTAGCGTTTTTCCTCCATAAAAACGCAGCCGCCGCAGTCTGGTTCGAACCCGGGAACTCCGGATCAATAGTCGAGCGCCCTAACCACTGAGCCACCGCGGCGGGTCACCGCAAGAACCGCGAAAACAAAAATGTCCTCAAGATTTTGCTCCGCCTCATGGATGCCTCGTGCAGCTCATTGCGTCATGATATCACTACATCCCCTCTTCACTCTCTCCCTTTTCCCTCGTATACCCGGCCCCTTTTTTCCCGGTGTAGAGACGTAGGTGTGAGCCATGGTCCTTTGGCCGAAACTCTCACCACTTTCTGGCATTGTAGTTTTCTTTCCCTACCTTTCTATCTCTTTTGACCGAGCCAGTGACACGGTAGGCATGTCGAGAGTCACTCCGCTTACTTTCGGAATCACTTATATGCTTAATTAGCGCATAGAGCTGGATCACACTGGCCAAAGAGTTATTGACGAAAACCCATCGGCACTGCCTGCTCGAAAGTTCACCACCCGATTCCGGAGATGAGACGTTACTGAACTCTGCCTGTTACGTCAAAAATGGTCTGCTTCGACGACTGCTCTACGCCCCGAACAGAAAGTAAAAAAAAAAGGGGGAAATAATCTTAACTGTCTTGCAGGAATCAAATTTTCACTTCGTAGCATATTTTTATCTTTGATTTTTGTTTTTTTTTCTGTCTAGTGCATTTGCTTGTATTTTGTGTCGCATTTTTGTAAATGTTGAGGTGTACCGCTTTTTGAATGTGCATTTATTTAAAATTTTTCCACTCACGTAATAGCCCGCATAGGCTGATAGCATGAATGAATGAATGAAACGACTCGCATAATGCAGGAACTGCGTTAACAGCGTAGAGAGTACCAGCGCATCTATCGCAATAGAATGAAAGAAGCCTTGCATTCTGTCGGGAACAAGCATGGCGCCAGTCGTTAAAGAAATTGAACGGCTACATCGAATTGACAAGTCCGAATTCAAAGTTTTTCCTGCCTGCACCAACACACTGAACCCGGGTACAATCTCCCCGGAGAGACAGCAAAAAGTAAAAGCGAGAGAGAGAGAAAGAGAGCGAGAGAGGGAGATAGATGAGGATGTATTGCGAAAAACTCTCAAGTTCAACCTTGGATGGAAGAGACGAACCCTGGCCTTCCCTGGGGGCATAAAACGCATCACGTGATTTAGCGGGAAGAGGCGCATTAAGAAAGAGAGAGAGGGGGCGGAGGTGGGAGAGGAGAAACATCACCCTTTCGGCACGCACTTTCGCACGACGGAAGGCGAGGCAGGCAGTGGGCTGCGAGCCGCCGGTAGCTGCGCCAGCGCGAACAGTCGGTCGAACCAGTGGCAGATGACTTTACGCAGATGCACTACAGAAGGAGCAGGCGTTCGCGACTGGGGCGCAGTGAGGTACTGTCATGAGCAAAAGTAAGAGACACCCTGCTTGCACTTTCTTCGCTGTATAGGAGCTAAACCTGCGCACTAGCACATGGAGGGGGGGGGGGGGGGGAGGTAGCGAAACTGTCAAGCTCAGACAGAAAGATAGAAAGCGGGTAAGCTCCGGCGAAATGTTCGATGGCGCGATAAGTCCGTTACGCGTGCGTCGCATGTGGGAACCGCATGGAATGTGCATTGCGTACAGGGATAAACGGACTGCACACGCGGAAAAGTAGATATTCAGAATGCATTGTCACATATTTGTATGGCAGTGGTTATGGCGCTCGGCTGCTGACCCGAAAGATGCGGGTTCGATCCCGGCCGCGGTGGTTGAATTTGGATGTAGGCGAAATTCTAGACTCGTGTACTGTACGATGTCAGTGCACGTTAAAGAACTCCAGGAGGTCGAAATTTCCAGAGCCCTTCACTACGGCGTCCCTCATAACCTAAGTCGCTTTGCGACGTTAAACCCCCATAAACCATAAACATATTGTATGCGAGTCCTGTGGAAGCCATATACGGAAAGGATGTGGAAACAGGGCAAAACGTGATGGAAAGCGTGAAGATGTTATATTTTCAGTATTCCCGTAACTACACGTGAGCAGCTTATAGGCCACGTTTCAGCAGGGTGCAGAGAAACGGCTTAGCGCTGCACGCAAGGGAGTTCTGAGACCGCTCTCTCTGTTTGACGTGATGCGGAAACGTGAAAGGATGGGACGTTTCACTAATAACCGCATAACGTTTGGTACGCCTACTTTCCCTCCACTAAATCAGCTGAAAGTGAGCGCGGTCCGCGAGTCTGCTCTCTGGCGATTTTTTGTTGTTCTTTTCGCTCGTCTCACAGCCCGGAATGAGGCGGAAGTCGCGTATCCGTGAGCACTATTCACCAAAGAGGTCATGGTATCGGTATACCTTTGCGGCCTGCAGTCTATTGTCTCAGTGCAACAATTCAAGCGTAGCAGGGGCGCCAGAAGGTTAGTTGGACGGATGAGATTAAGAAGTTTGCGGGGTACGGTGGCCGCAGGTGGCACAGGCGCGGCAACTGCCTCACCCCAACCGCGCGGTGAGGGAAGAGAGGAAGGTGGTAGTGAAAGGAGATAGAGAGCGAAAGAAAGAGTTGCCATAGTGGAAGACCCCGTAATAATTTCGATCACCTACTACTACTACTACTACGACGCCGACGGCTTTTCGACCGAACGAGCTTTATACGCTGTCGCGTAATAAAAAATTGCTCTCGGTTCTGATTTTTTTTTTAATGAAAGTAAATGGCGCAGTATCTGTCTCACATATCGGCTGACACCTGAAACTCGCCGTAAGGGAAGGGATAAAGGAGGGAGTGAAAGAAGAAAGGAAGAAAGAGGTACCGTAGTGGAGGACTCCGGAATAATGTAGTCCACCTGGGGATCTTTAACGTGCACTGACATCGCACAGCACACGAGCGCCTTAGCGTTTCGCCTCCATCCAAATTCGGCCGCCGCAGTCGGGTTCGAGCCCGGGTAATAAATAAATAAAATATAATAATAATATATTTTTGGCGAAAGAAAATGGCGCAGTATCTGTCTCATATATCGTTGGACACCTGAACCGCGCTCTAAGGGAAGGGATGAAGGAGGGAGTGAAAGAAGAAAGGAAGAGAGAGGTGCCGTAGTGGAGGGCTCCGGAATAATTTTAACCACCTGCGGATCTTTAACGTGCACTGACATCGCACAGCACACGGGCGCCTTACCGTTTTTCCTCCATAAAAACGCAGCCGCCGCGGTCGGGTTCGAACCCGGGTACAGCGGCTCAGCTAGCCTCGATAATAATTATTAATTGGTTTTTGGGCAAATAAAATGGCGCAGAATCTCTCATATATCGTTGGACACCTGAACCGCGCCGTAAGGGAAGGGATAAAGGAGGGAGTGAAAGAAGAAAGGAAGGAAGAGGTGCCGTAGTGGAGGCCTCCGGAATAATTTCGACCACCTGGGGATTTTGACCTCCTGTAGCCACGATCAAATTCTGAGTTGAAGTGTTTCAATACTGCCTAGCACAGCATTGTATTTGCAAAAAATTTGAAAAGGAGTCGTTCGTCTGCTTTCCGGAGATCCTTACAGGGTTCCAGAAAGCGACGATGACTATCCTTATAATATGTAGTGATGCCTTTGAATGTAATCAGAGAATGGCAAGGCTCAGAGTAGGCTTCCAGAGCAAGAAGCAACCTAAATTTGCCCAGATGCAGGCCGCATACAGCCACTCTCTAAAGGGCGTGACGACGCCGGCCACACATCATATTCTTGCCACAGCCACCTGTCTCGACCAAACGGTTACTCTGTCGTGGATTCTTGGGCATGCCCCGATCCCCGGTAACGAGCGAGTTCATGCACTGGCCCGAGAACTCTTCTCCCGGACCCCCGGCGATCAGACATTCAACCTCATACAAGAGGCCCCATCGTTCCTTTATAAATATCATCAAATCACCAAATTCTACAAACTCAGCCGCATGACATTACCACCACCCAGCAGTACCTTGTCGCCCTTATCCAGCGCCACATGGCGACAATTACAGAAGGGCTGCTTTATTTCACCCTACCATCTCTCATGCTTTCACCCCCGCTTCTCCCCTCACTGTAACACCTGTGGCGTGCCCAAATCCACACTTTTCCACTACCTTTGGGAATGTCCTTCCTTCATCCCCAATCCCACTCAGTTTTCCTGGGAGGCTGCTTTACAGACCACTCAGCCCGACGGCCAGAAATGGCTGGTGGATCAGGCTTTATATGAAGCTCAAGCCGGTGGACTCCTGGACCAGTAGGGACCACCCTGGAAGATTTCCTCTTATTTTCGTCCAATAAAGTTGTCAACATCCATCCATCCATCCATCCAGGGAGGAAGGAATGGTGACCCCTCGAAGGAAATAACGAGCGCCGTCACGACGGAAGAGACAGACAGATTTCTTGTTATGCACGAGCACGCATTCTGCTGACATCCGTGGAAACCAGCGCCGCGCGGCCGTCATCGCACAAAGCAAGCCCGGACTCTCGGACATGTCGCGGCTTGCAACATGACTCATCAGGGCTCGCCCGGCGGAATCCGCCCCATCCCCACTACTCGCCGCCCTGGCTCAGTGGTTAGGGCGCTCCTCTACTACAGCCTGTGCGGAGCGACGCTCTCGGACGTTTTCCACATGGTCTGGGCCTGTCCTTCCAATCCCAATCCTTCATCTCCCAACCTCCTGGGGAGGCCTGGGAGGCGGCGCTGCTCAGCTGCCATGACCTGCAGTCCCAACGGACCTTGGTCGCCAGGGCGCGACCGGCGCTAGACGCCATTGGGGCTCTGGAATAGGAGCTCCACCTATGTTTGTGAGGACCTGGGCCATAGGGCCTGGGCCCAAACACCTCTTTTTACAGATTCTATAAATGTGTACCACCACCACCACCACCACCTCTGCAGGAGACTAATACCCCTGTCACACGGCCAGTTTCAATCACCCTCGAGTCGAGGGTCTTCGAGATTCTCAATCGCCATCGAACTCGCCGCTGCTACACGGCAAATCTCAATGGCCATTGAAATGGTTCTCGTGTCTCACTCTACGCTTGTGCGGCGCCACAATCGCTACTTTATATTTTACAAAAATAACAAAAATATTTGATAAATGTATACGAAATGCTTAAATGCACGCATACGCGCATGTCGTTTAAAATCCTTTTAATTGGGCGTACGCGACGGACAGATGCAGACACTGCTGTAGCAATTCTAATACAAGACGAGCCAAAACCAAGCCAGTCCAACTGCGTCGGAGCGCTGCTTCGTCAGGCTTAAGACCGGGGAAATCGCCATGATATCTGAAAAACAAGAGCTATTTTTCTCTTGAAACTTTATGCGAGAGTAAGAATTGCAAATCGAAGGCGAATACAACAGCTTAGAACACGATATTGCTTTGAGGGATTAGCGACGAAGCTGGTATCCCTGTGAAGCGGGCGGGCAGGGTGCCGCCATGTTGTCAACGTTAAGTACGCAAGCAACGCAAAGACTGCAACGCAAAATTAATACGCTTAATGAACTTAAAACCACTCTAATATAATTTTAAAATAATTTTATAGGCTGCTTACATTAAATTTTATGCGAATAATGTTTGTTCATGTTTCTGCACCGTGAATGTGTCGTGTACGAAAGTGCGCTTGGCGCCGCTCGAAGCAACGCTAGCAACCTTGGGCAGCGCTCGAAGGCCCCCGAAATCTCGATGGAGTTCTGCGCTACTCCGTTGACTCGATCGCCATTGAAACTGCCCGTGTAGCAGCGCTCGATCGCCTTTGAGTCGATAGACTATCGGTTCGAGGGCCCTCGAAATGCCCGTGTGACAGGGGTATTAGTTTGGTTAGTGGCGGCGGCCCTCGCTGTACCGCTTTCTTAGGCTGCGACTGGTGTGAAAAATCCCTCTTTAAATTTTCTGCCTCGTGGACTAAAGGATATTGGAGCGGTTGCTGTTTTGGTGTAACAGCTCGCTCAATGATAAGGAGTGACATCCACTTCGCACCGCTATTGGAGACAACCTGTTCATGACTTACGCCTTTTTTATATAAGCACATAGACATTACATCGGTTCCTAGGCAAGCTATGATTCCTTGGCGTTACGCAGGGGTATTTTAAGTGTTACGCGGCTTTAAGGCGCAAGATAACCCTGCATTCCTCTGGTTGGGTAAAGGTTTATACGGAACATTGAATTTTAAATTGACGCTGAGGACAAAGTGAAGTTGCCCTGTGTGGATACAATGTTGCATCTAACGACAGAACAAAGTGATTGGTTATCAGGAAATGAAAGGCGCGGCAACTGCCTCATTCCAACCGCGCGGTGAGGGAAGAGAGGAAGGTGATACTGAAAGGAGATAGAGAGAGAAAGAAAGAGGTGCCATAGTGGAAGACCCCGGAATAATTTCGATCACCTACTACTACTACTACGACGCCGACGGCTTTTCGACCGAACGAGCTTTATACGCTGTCGCGTAATAAAAAATTGCTCTCGGTTCTGATTTTTTTTTAATGAAAGGAAATGGCGCAGTATCTGTCTCATATACCGTTGGACACCTGAACCGCGCCGTAAGGGAAGGGACAAAGGAGGGAGTGAAAGAATAAAGGAAGAAAGAGGTGCCGTAGTGGAGGGCTCCGGAATAATTTCGACCACCTGGAGATCTTTAACGTGCACTGACATCGCACAGCACAAGGGCGCATTAGCGTTTTGCAGACAACTCTCATAATGAGTTTTGCGGCCTGCACAGCCTAGTGTAAGCGTACGTAATTTTTTTTGTACGTGTACTTTGACAATTTTCCGCAAGATGCCTCCACACTGCATATATGCATAAGCAGGCCTCAGCAGAGCGAATACCTGCTGAATTTTTTATGGTGCTCGTTTTCCGAAAGAAATCTCATTTAAGAACCGGAGCGCGCTTCACTACGGCATCCGTAACAAATGGGAGGCGTTGTGAGGAGCCGCGTGGATTTCGGTGCTTTAAGAAACGTGAGCAGATTTCATGCCCGACACTTAAGGCAGCAAACATCGATGCATCAAGCGCGGCCCAATGCTGGATCGCATCCAGCTCATGAGGGCATCCACACAGCCTCTCGGCCTTCAGCTTCCCTCCTTTCTCGCTCTCTGTGGGTCCGCTTCCCCGGTCAGCCACCGGTCTGCCTGATTGATGCCGGGTGTCAAACAGCGCCGTTCGCAATTATTTGAAGCATGCGTAGTAGCGCGCTCATCCTTGAGTTGTTGAGTTTTCTTGATTCGGTTCGTAATTGAATATTGGTGTAGTAAATACCCGCATATGCTATATGCACGTTCAGCCTTAAGGCATTACCGCGGCCTTCATCGCGTGAAGTGTTTGTGCAGGGAATCTCTAATGCCTTCATTGAGACGGTTTCTCTCTCTCGGTGCGACGACAGTACGCATAAGCTTGGAGGTTCAGCTTGGAAAGTGATTTTGATTTTAAACGCTTTCTTGGTTTTTGCAAACAGGTTTGATACTATTACGACCGTTTGCGGAGCAAAATTTGAACCCAATTTTTCAAAATAAATCTCACCGCCGAGCTGGGAATTTTTGAACTGTTCTCAGAAAATAGGCGCGTAAATAAAATAAATGAATAGGTCCAAGGCTTAGCACCAGATGGTTCAAGGTCGAGCCGCGTAGGATAGAGAAATTATTTTGTTTACTAACCTCGACATTCGACGCTGAGTTCGCGAAGTCCTCAAATTTTAATTGAGTTCAACCTGGCGCCAGGTGCGGCGACTACATAGGCGGCAATGCCAGCGCATGCGCAGGCGAAGTTGTTCTTAATGACAACGTCACTGATAAAAATAATGTAACAAATATTTGAGTTCTTTTTGTTTGCAAGAAATATTTTTTTATCCACTTGAGAGATTGCGGATGTTTAATTTTTCTAAATCCAGCTCTCAGACTCGCCCTTCTTTTTCGAGTTCATACGTTGTACACCTACCCGTGTGTACCTATATACCTGTCCACCCGTGGTGCTCCATCATGAACTAATCACGCGCACAACCTGGTCACATTTCTTATTGTGTAAATAGTTTGTACATATTACTTCTCCCCCTATCCTCTCTTCCTGTCCCCTCACCTCTTTCATTTCGTTTCTCCCGTGTGCCTGTCACCCTTTATTTCCACTGCCCCAGCTTAGGCGCTTCAGTATCGACGGCAGATGCCGAGGCTAGCAAAAATCTTTTTCTTCATTTTTATTATTTTAATAAACCACTTACTACTACTACTGTCCACCCATGGTAAACAGTTTAACGCTCTACACGTCATTGGTGCAGACCAGCGTTTGCTCGCTGCCTAGACCGCGTTGCCAGTGGCATTTAAATTTGAAACGCGACACCGCTGTCTCCCCAGCTGGACGTGAATAAAGAACTAGAAGCGATGCCCATCGATCAATTCGAACTTAAAGCTGCCCGTTGCAAAACTCAACGTGGCAACTGTACAGCTGTCGGGCGGCACACGAGGTCGAACGAAACAGAGGCCAAACAAAAAAGGACGAAGAAAGAAAGAGTTCGGGGCGGCTCCTCGTTTACATTCAGGGTCACGTGACCCGAGAGCCAAAGCTCAGCGGAAAACAGAGCCGAAGCAAATGGCTCGCAATCCCGACGTGCATGCGTCGCGACCGCCCCTGTCTAGAGAGCGGTGTCGGTTTTCATTCACTGCCAGCGTGAGGCGACAATTCTCTTTCGCGGGGCAGGTCGCCCTCCAAGCGTGCCGTTGTCGTCCCCCTCTCCCCATTCTCTTCTTGTACTTCATCCGTATTCTAATGGAAAAACAGACCTTCGAGAAACCCTGTCAGGCTCGCGTAACTCCCCGCCTCAAGCATCCAGTATGAAAAAATCGCCGAAGCCTACGCCTCATTGCCTGGCACGTCCGTAGGGTTGTATACGTGCTGCAACTTTGCACGTGTCTCTCCAGACCGGAAGCGCTGGCAAGCCACGCGGCCAGACAAGCAACGCGCGCATGACTGGAGTCTTGCCACGGGCAATACATTAAGCGGTGGCAGGCACTTGCCGATACTCACCCCCTCTGGCGTCGGGCGTCAGGGCCAGGTCGTGGTCGATGAGCTGCCCGAAGGCCATGACCAGATGCGTGAGCTGCCGCGAGTAGGTGGCGCTGGGGTGGTGTTCGCGCAGGTCCCACAGCGCGTTGGACACCTGGCGCGCGTTGGGCAGCGGGCGGCCGGACAGAGACAGCGTCCTTGGAGAAGACACACCTGCGTTTTGATTGCATACACGCGGCATGTAAGGGGAGGCACGGACAAACGTAGCCAGAAAGAGCCAGAGAGAGCATTTTTACAGAGAATAACACCTGGAGAAAGCTACCCTCAGTGTCCCTTTAGGCCAAAATAATAAACAAAAAAACTTTTGTAAACAAAAATATATATTTTCTGCATTGCCTGATCAGTCCAGCAGCATAAAACATGGGAAAAGCGAACTTAATAGCATGCATCTTTAAGGTTAATATATCAAAGGACATCCTCTGACGAAGCATATCCACGTCAAACCAAAGCAACAATTCGATTTGTGAGTGGTGATTCCAATACATTCCTGAAGTTTAGACGTTCCGGCGAATGTACTGTTTTCCTCTGTGAGTTTCCTCATGCTCTCTGCTGCGGCCCTGAGCGCCGTGAAGAGCACGCAGCAGCGTCTCAGGACATATATTTAGTTATATACCTACTCGCCAGTATGTGTATTTAAATAAGAATTACCAATCATAGCACGAGAAAACTGGAAACTCTTAGGGAGCTGGGATACAAACGCAGATTTTAGACATAGCTATTTTGAAAACTGTTCAGGGCGCCTCTATTTTCGCACAGTTCATAAAAAGCACGTGGCATCACAGTCAGTGCGCTTTGACTTCCAATGCCACTTGGGCTTCAGAAGTGAAGTGTTTTTGAATTTCATTGTGTAGTAGACTAATACGTATTGTAATGTATGCGGCGTCTGACGGGCATATGGCGCCGCGGAGCAACAGCACGGTGTGGCAACGAGGCGAATAGTGGCCAACTTGGTGTTGTGTTTGAGCCGCAAATGACTTTGCATGAACTCATTTGCTGAGCTTGTGGGTACATGCTTAGGTAAAGCATCCAGATGCTAAGCAGCACTCAAGCGGAAAGAGATGGCAAGGCAAATGCTCATCCTACGTTCTATGCCCTCACTGCGTATTTCCCTTCTGAGCATATCCCTTTTCCGAACCTTTAGAGGCACAAACAGTGCGCTGATAAGAACCAGCAAGAGGTGCTTTGCCGTAAAAACAAAAAAAAATGGCTGTGGTGTAGCCCTGGTTAAACATGGAGTGACGCGATAGCTACAGCTGGCCGAGTGGAACTCGCTCAGTCGAATTGCAGTCAGACTTTCGCCGCTGCGTTACGCTGGCCGTTCCTTCATCTTCGTCCATGGACGTGGATTCACTCTCCCCCCTCTCTCCACTCCCTCCCCCTCCCCACTCGGTTTTTCGCTGGCGCGCCGCACCACCCGCAGCTGCTGCGCACCACGTGACCAACCACGTGACCTACCACGGCGCCGCCACGGAGCTCAAGGGCGGCCACGCAGCTCAAGGGGTGCCACGCTGAAGGCTCGAAGTTCTAGCGTAATGTAGCTATCGCTACAAAAATGCGCGAAACGAAAACTGAAAGATAGTAACAAAAAATGGTAGAGTTTAAACGTAGCTAAACCGAGCAGACGTGCGAAAGCGTGTGGTTAGACTGGTTGGCTCATGGTTTTGGTTTACTGGGTCGTCGGCAAGTGTGGCGACGATATTAGACTAAGGTCAAGCACTGATCGAGATTAAGCTGTTCGGATGTGTTCGCGCCTCAAATGGAAGTTGACGAGGACGACGACGTGCAACGCACAGCCCGAGAGTGTGTTGCAGTTTAACATGGGGCCTCCCCACTGAACCCTGGCCAATCCCTCGCCGTGGGTATGTGCCATGTCACGAAGGCAACAACAACGACATGAGGCGTGACCGTCTGTGGCGATAGCATATTGCTCTCGTGCAGTGGCCAGCGAAGCTGTTCTGTTCCCGGCGCCACGGGTTCGAATCCCAGTGGCGGCAATATTTATTTTATTTCTGCTTCGGCAGCTGCTGTGCTAAGATTTGCTAAGGTCACACTCAAGGTCAAGCGTCACACAAACTCGGTGAGCCGGTTAGACTTCGTGAAGTAGTGCTTTCTTACACAGAAAAAAAAAAAGGTTTACGGCGCCTTGGCGCAATTTAGCACGAACTTCGGCGTGCGCTGTATGTGTAAGCGAATGCGGGAGAAAGAATGTCACAAACTACAAGGGTTCATTTGCGTAACCCATTTTTCATGCAACCGATGGCAATAGGTTCGTATGACCTCGCGATGTGATGACGTCACTTCATGCGCACAACAATGACCCCACGGCACATCGCGCGGGGGGAGGGGGGGATCTGGCTACAAGTGCTGACGCTGCATAAGTCTTAAGTGAGGATCATTGTTACGTGAAATACAAGAGCTGCGCTTTGCATTGTGCGGTGCGCAGTATTGAGGGGCTCCAGAAAAATCTCAACTGCTAGACGGCGCTGTTATCTGAAGAGGAAATAGGCCATAAATAGTAATCTTATCGACAAAAGAAACACGAAGTGCAGGTCCTCGTCCAGGCTTAAAATAAAGCGGTCCTCTGATTGCTGGCTGGCTGAAGTTCCCGATGCAACTAAAGAGGAGTAAAAAAAATTCTGGAACCATATAAGCTGGCTGGGAAAAGCGAATCACAGAAAGCAGTAACAGATTCACGATGCCGAGGGAAAATGTTTAGAGAGAGATGACGCTGTGAACTACATTGCGTCAATTACAGCTGAGTCATTTAAGAAAGACGATAGAGTAATCACCTCAAATGAGGGAGCAACACAGGACAGCACAATAGAAAGCAGCTTAGAACTGACAATTGCTAACTGGAAAAAGGTGGAAGCAAATATTCCAAAATGCACGTCGGCAGGGATAGACGAAATTGCAATCAAGCTAATTAATGAATTTGGCCCAAGAGGCAAGGAAACGCTGATAAAAGTATTGGAGGCAGTCATAACGAATCAGCAAATTCCGCACAGCTGGAAACAGAGTAATATGAATTTGATTTATAAAGGAAAAGGCAATAAGACGAACATAAAATCCTTCCGACCGATTATGATAACATCAGTTACGTACACGCTGGCGATGCAGGCGGTGAAAATAAAAATGCAGTCATGGGTAGAAAGTAATAGAATACCCGGAGAACTTCAGAACGGGTTCAGAAGTGGTAGGCGCTTAGGTGATTGCCTGTTCGTGCTTACCCAGTGCATAGAAATAGCTAAGGCGGAAAACAGACCTCTGTATTTAGCCTTCTTGGACATAAGCGGTGCATACGACAACGTGAACAGGGAACTCCTGTGGAAGATATTAAAAGGTGAAGGCGTCGGTCATGAGGTAATTAACTTTCTACAGGAAAAAAAATCGACAAAATGAAGTTGAAATAACATGGGAAGGAATTAGGGGTACGACAACTGTCGAAGTACACAAAGGACTAAAGCAAGGTTGTCTTCTATCACCGCTGCTGTTCATGCTTTACATGATAAGTATGGAAAGAAGGCTACAAGGAAGCAATCTAGGATATGTCGCACACATAAGGTGAAAAGGTTGTTGAGCAACGACTGCCCGGTTTAATGTATGCGGACGATATTGTACTGTTAGCAGACAGCCAGGAAGATTTGCAAACTCTGGTTAATTGCTGTGGAGATGAAGGAGACAGTCAAGATTTCAGTTTTAGCGTAGCTAAGCCCGGCGTGATGATTTTTAATTATATGACTGATCAGGAACTTACAATACAAGGCCATGAAATGCTCTGAGTGGCCGAATACAAATATCACGGGGTATGGGTAAACGAAGGGGAGATGTACACGGGAAAGCACGAGCAGTCTCTCATAGCAAAAGGCCGAAGAGATGCCAGGATTATGAAATATAGGGCTTTGGGGGGGGGGGGGGGGGGGGTACTGCAGGTATGAAGTACTGAGAGATATTTGGAAAGGAATAATGGTGCCGGGGCTAACTTTTGGGAATGCGGTTCTGTGCTTAGGGGCCGTAGTTCCGTCGAGATTATAAATAAATCAGAGAGCTGTTGGAAGGTTAGCACTAGGTGCCCATGGCCAAACCACAAACGAGGCAGCACAGGGGGATATGGGCTCGACATCGTTCGAAGCACGGGAAGCTCAGAGTAAAATACTGTACGAAGAACGCCTGCCGAAATTGGACGGTAACAGGTGGACAGCTAAGGCGTTTAAATACTTATACACAAAGAGCGTTGACTCGAAATGACAGAAAAGCACTCGGAAGCTATCCAGTAAGCATGCCAGACATGAGGCCGGAGAAAGACAGAGCATTAAAAGACAGGTTAAGAACGCGGAAGGTAAAACTTGGATAGATTCAATGGAAAAGACGGATAGCGTAGAACTATATCGATGCCGAAAACAGCAGATCAGGAAGGAAGCGTTTTATGATAACTCAAGAGGAAGTGCCCTACTCTTTGAAGCGAGGTCAGGATGTCTTAGAACGCGAAGCTATAAAAAGAAATTTAACGAAGAAGGTGGCACATGTGCTGTGTGTGGTAAATCTGTAGAAACAATAGGACACCTCATACTAAAATGTGATGGTATCCATCCCGATGTCGATGCTGGCACAGTGACCCTTCCTGAGGCCCTAGGGTTTAGAGATAACAGTAGTTATGTAAATAAATCTGCGGTGGAAATTAGCAAAACGCGATTGGAAGATTGGTGGCTCAAAAGCAGAGAGGTGACATCAGGTTAAAAGTGTAGGAAGACGTATATAATGAAAATGCCGAATTTTAATAACTTAAAACACGCTTAAACAAAAATAAAGGGAAAAAAAAGCTGAGCATGGCGGCAACTGCCATCAGCCCATTTCAAAGGGGACGCTCCTACCATCCATACATCCATCCATCCATCCATCCGTCCGTCCGTCCGTCCGTCCATCCATCCATCCATCCATCCATCCATCCATCCGTCCGTCCGTCCGTTCGTCCGTCCGTCCATCCATCCGCCCGTCCATCCATCCATCCATCCATCCATCCATCCATCCATCCATCTCATCCGTCCGTCCATCCATCCATGCATCCACATCCATCCATCCGTCCGTCCGTCCGTCCGTCCGTCCGCCCATCCATCCATCCATCCATCCATCCATCCATCCATCCATCCATCCATCCATCCATCCATCCATCCATCCATCCATCCATCCATACACATCCATCCATTCCATCCGTCCATCCATACATCCATCCACCTCCATCCATCCATCCTTCCATCCATCCATCCGCATCCATCCATCCATCCATCCATCCATCCATCCATCCATCCATCCATCCATCCATCCATCCATCCATCCATCCGTCCGTCCGTTCGTCCATCCATCCATCCATCCGTCCGTCCGTCCATCCATCCATCCATCCGCATCCATCCATCCATCCGTCCATCCATCCATGCATCCACGTCCATCGATCCATCCATCCATCCATCCATCCATCCATCCATCCGTCCGTCCGTCCGTCCGTCCGTCCGTCCGTCCATCCATCCATCCATCCATCCATCCATCCATCATCTATCCATCCATCATCCATCCATCCACCCATCCATCCATCCATCCATCCATCCGTCCGTCCGTCCGTCCGTCCATCCATCCATCCATCCGTCCATCCATCCATGCATCCACATCCATCCATCCGTCCATCCGTCCGTCCGTCCGTCCGTCCATCCATCCGTCCGTCTGTCCGTTCGTCCGTCCGTCCGTCCGTCCGTCCATCCGTCCATCCATCCCTCCATCCATCCATCCATCAATCCATTCGTCCGTCCGTCCGTCCATCCATCCATCCATCCGTCCACCCGTCCGCCCGTCCATCCATCCATCCATCCATCCATCCATCCATCCATCCATCCATCCATCCATCCGTCCATCCGTCCGTCCGTCCGTCCGTCCATCCATCCATCCCTCCATCCATCCATCCATCCGTCCGCCCGTCCGCCCGCCCGCCCATCCATCCATCCATCCATCCATCCATCCATCCATCCATCCATCCATCCATCCATCCATCCATCCATCCATCCATCCATCCATTAAATAGTGCGCGTAGTGCGTATCGACGAAGTGCGTCTCCTTTTATTTATTGAGTTCGACGCCTGGTAGCGATCAAAATTTGCTCCATTTCGTTTCATTGATGGGGTAGCGCGTATGTTTCGTAATCGCTGACTCTGTTTGGTGGAGTAATCCTCAACTTCTTTTTATTCAATGTTTCCCCCGGTCCATTGATACTGCACGTCACCGTTACTGTGATAAAATCGACGCCGGCAGTGCCATGTTGCCACCATCGTTCAGAGAGAGGACAGAGTATAGCAGGCTGCTTACAGCAGCCTTGTGCGTGCCGGCGTCCTCCACGTCTACCCAGTTGTGCTCTATATAAGACATGAATAAGCTCGCTTGTTAGAATGCTAGCCTTCGTTCGAAGGCTGTTTTAGTGCGAGGGGGAACCGCAAAGACGTGACACCGAACGGACTGCACACACTCACACACACACACTGTCCGCATTCCCCACAAAAGTGAGACAACAGTGCCGATGCCGCAATAAAGAGCTCGTTACTTGTCAAAGGACTTTTACGCGCTCACACAAGGCGCGGGCGGCGCGGCCTTCAAAGGCCGCCCCGCGTTCGCAACTCGCTCACCTCCGCGTACCGACCCACATAAAGAACTGTTCTCGCGATCAACCCCGAGCAGACACGTCCTTTCCGCGAAGCGTATGCCCGCGATGGATCAGCCCTGACCGCGCGAATGCGGCGTCAGCGAGTGCCCGATTAGATCCGAAAGGGAGACAAGGACAAAAAGCGAAGAAAAAGATAAGTAGAAAGAGAAGCCGCCGCAGCTGACTCTCTTATAGTCTTCAACGTCTTTACGCTTAAGGGCGCGTTCACCTTGCCTCGCGGAAGCCTTCGAATAAGGTCTCCCTCGTCGCATTACGGCACAGAGGCCAGGCAGTGCTTTTCCCTTTTTGGCGCAGGCTCTTTTGCTTGCGCTCGCTTGTTCGTTTATCGGCGTGTATTTCTGTCTTGGCGGTTTCGACGGCGACCTGACCGCTGGCGAGATTTCTGAGATGAGCGCAGATTAGATGGACGGATATGGGCGCGACAGACGCGGAAGCCCTGCCTCTCTGCGCTGCTGCCGTGCTAACAGAGTCGCAGTATCAGGCGGTGATCTGCACTGCAAGACGACGACGACCTTGAGGTGTGACGCAGAGAGAGAGAGAGAGAGAGAGTGAGAAAGAGGGCTCGCCGCAAAAGATTTGGACCGCGATTGAAGTGCCTCTGGACATATCTATATACCGACGATGCCGTAGATGCGCTCATCTTTATATATTTGCTTATTTATATCTCATTTATAGTTAGTATCCACTGCACATTGCGTGGTAACAAGGTAAGACTCTATTCGTTCTGTCCAATAATAATAATAATAATAATAATAATAATAATAATAATAATAATAATAATAATAATAATAATAATAATAATAATAATAATATAATAATAATAATAATAATAATAATAATAATAATAATAATAATAATAATAATAATAATAATAATAATAATAATAATAATAATAATTGGTTTTTGGGGAAAGGAAATGGCGCAGTATCTGTCTCATATATCGTTGGACACCTGAACCGCGCCGTAAGGGAAGGGATAAGGGAGGGAGTGAAAGAAGAAAGGAAGAAGGAGGTGCCGTAGTGGAGGGCTCCGGAATAATTTCGACCACCTGGGGATCTTTAACGTGCACTGACATCGCACAGCACACGGGCGCCTTAGCGTTTGTTTTGCGATGTCAGTGCACGTTAAAAATGACGCAGTAACTGTCTCACATATCACGGTGGACACCTGAACCACGCCGGAAGGCGAGGGATAAAGGAGGGAGTGAAGGAAGTAAGGAAGGAAGAAGTGCCATAGTGGAGGGCTCCTAAATAATTTCGACCACCTGGCTGCGTTTTTATGGAGGCAGAACACTAAGGCGCCCGTGTGCTGTGCGATGTCAGTGCACGTTAAAGATCCCCAGGTGCTCGAAATTATTCCGGAGCCCTCCACTACGGCACCTGTTTCTTCCTTTCTTCTTTCACTCCCTCCTTTATCCCTTCCCTTACGGCGCGGTTCAGGTGTCCCACGATATATGAGACAGATACTGCGCCATTTCCTTTCCCCAAAAACCATCATTATTATTATTATTATTATTATTATTATTATTATTATTATTATTATTATTATTATTATTATTATTATTATTATTATTATTATATTTAACGTGCACTGACATCGCACAGCACACGGGCGCCTTTTGTGTTTCGCCTCCATAGAAACGCGGCCGCCGCGGTCGGGTTCGAACCTGGGTACTCCGGCTCATTAGACGAGCGCCCTCACCACTGAGCCACCGCGGCGGGTCTTACTATAAATTGTCTTATTGTTTCTCTGCACAAACGTCCTTATCAGGTTTTATTTTGTGCTCAGTTTGCATCCGTTATATTATTACCCCTACCGGACGTCTTTTTTCACCTGCCGACCTTCCCTGACGTCCTCTTTCCTCGCTGCTGTCTTTTTGCTCTTTGTTTCCTGGTTTTTAATTTTTGTTCGCATCGCGGAAAGTCGACTAGGCGACTTGGACTTTGGTTTTTTCTCTCTCTCTCTCTCTCTCTCTCTCTGTTTGTTATGTTTTTTTGTATGCCTGTTTTTCCTTTAAAATCTATTTTTGTTTTAATTTATAACGTACAGCTCCATTTCGTTAGCTCGGTAAAGCTATGCTGGTCCGGGCGCTCTCTCTCTCTGTCATCTTTTATCTTTCACCTGAGCGCACTAATAAAAATCTTGGAGAGCAATGCGACAAACTTAGTCTATTAGCTATAAATTCGCCAGTTTCTTTAAATACAACGTTTAATCCTGAACTTGTAACCTCACGTAACCACCCTGCTTTCGAGCCACCGATCTTCCAATCCCTTTTTGCTGACTTCAGCCGCAGATTCATTCACATGATCTTTGCTATGTCTAAACTCTATGGCCTCAGCTAGAGTATGCCTGCATGGGAATTCGGATGTACACTACCACCTTCTAGTATAAGATGTTCAATTGCTTACCACACTGCGCAATTGTCATCTTCTTAGTTAAATTTATTTTTCTAGCTTCAAAGATTAGGGTGCTGCTTCTTGAGTTGTCATAAAACTGCTTCCTTCCTGATCTGCCTTTTCCAGTATCGATATAGTTCGACACTATGCTTCTTTTCCATTGAATCTATGCAATTTTTACTTCCGCGTTTTTAACCTGTCGTTTAATGCTCTTTTTTCTCCGTCCTCGTGTCTGGCGTACTTACTGGCTAGCTTCCTAGTTCTTTGGAATGTTAGTCAATGTGAGTCAACGCTCTTTCTGCGTAGGCATTTAAATACCTTCAGCTGCCACCTGTTATCGTCCAGTTTCCTCAGCGTTCTTCGTATAGTAATTTACTCTGATCTTCCCGTGCTTGAACGATGCCAGCCCATATCCCCGTCTGTACTCTTATGTGGTTTTGTTCCTCTCTGATTCATTTCTAGTCCCGACTAAACTTCTGCCCTCAGGCACAAAAGCGCATTCCCAAAAGTAAGCAATGGCAGCATTATTCCTTTCCAAATAGCTCTCAGTACATCATATTTCTTGTACCCCCATAATGCCCTATGTTTCATTATCCAGGTATCTTTTCACCCTCTCGCCCAAACAGTCTGCTCGCGCTGTTCCATGTATATCTGTTCTTCGTTTACCCATACCCTGAGATACTTGTATTCTGCCAGTCGGTGTACCTCACGTCCTTGTATTTCAAGCACCTGACCATTGAATCGTTTAAAATCATCAGACCTCCACTTACTGCGCTTAAGGTGAAGCCTAGAGAGTCTCCTTCGTCTGCACGAGAAATCTTCCTGGTCTATCAGCTAGTAGTACAATACCGTCCCCATACATTCAACCGGGGAGCCACTGCACTACGACCGTTCCGACCAATCTGTTCGATAGATTGTAACGTTGATTACTTTATTGTAGGTAGCCTTCTGTTCATATTTATCACTTAAATCATAAACAGCGGCGGTGATAGAGGACAAACCTGCCGCAGCCTTTTGCGAACCTCGAGCGGGGTGGTACTTTTTATTTCTTTCCGAGCAATTTCAACTTTATTATCGGTGTAAATTTCCTTTAACAAATCTGTTATCTCATGACCGATACCTTCGGCTTTGAACGTGTTTCACAGGAATTCCCTACTTACGTTCTCGTATGCACCGCTGATGTCCAGGAAGGAAAAATACCAAGGCCTATTTTCTCCCCTAGCTTTTTTCTATGCATTGGGCAATCACGAACAGGCTCTTATGAAAGCGCCTACCGCTTCTCAAGCCGTTCTGAAGTTCTCCGATTATCTCATTACTTTCTATGCATGTGTGAATTTTTAATTTCACTGCCTGTAATGCCAGTTTGTACATAACACATGCTATCGTAATCGGTCTGAGTGATTTTACGTGCATCTTATCTCCTTTCCCTTTATAAATCTAATTCATTGCACTCTGTCGCCAGTTGTGCGGAATTTCCTTCTTTGCTATGACTGTTTCCAAATATTTTAAGCACGTTGTCTTGCTGCTTCGACCAAATTCATTACATAGCTTGAACGGAATTTTGTCTGCCCCTGATGTTGTGATTGAGGAATATTTGCCTCCACCTTTTTCCGGTTAAGATTGGTCCGTTCTAAGCTCCTTTCTATTATGCTGTCTTCTGCTGCTCCCTTTGTTAGGAAGATTACCCTACCATCGCTCCTAAATGGCTCAGCTGTAACTGATGTAATGTATTTCACAGCGTCGTCTCGCTCAAACCGTTTTCTCTCGGCGTCATGGATTCGTCCCTACTTCCTTTGACGCTTTTTACCCAGACAGCTTATGTGGTTCCAGAATTTTCTTGGGCCTAGCTTTAGTTGCATGGCGAGCTGAAGCCATCCAGCGATCAGTGGACTGCTTCATTTTAACCTGTCGCTCTGTAGAACGCGCCATCTTTCTTTCGTCATATAAGCGCACTCATGGGAGGGGGAAGATGGGATACGGCACACTTTTCACTGCCTCTTATTTGTCGTGGTAGAGGGCGAAAAGTAAGGAATGCCTTTTGTATAACGATACTTCTCTGCCATGCGTCCTCGAGATTTCTATTGTTCGTGCGGGCACGAAGTTGCATTCTTCCACACGAAGCTGCACTGCTGAAATCGGCCTAAACAAAAGTAACAGTTCCTTGGTACATCAGATGCTCAAGGCTTACGCAAAATCAAAGGCCTACGTCACGCAATTCTATGTGCGCGGTAACGACGTCATAGTTTACAATGCTGCTAATGTGGCACTGGTTGCTAGGGGTCACATCTCATACCAAAATCGGGAAGAATTTGCTTATAGCCATAAACTACATCGATTATCATTGCCTGCTAATCTAATTATACGCCTAGACTTCAAGAAAAGCTTGGGTCTGTAACGATACAAAAAGGGTCAAGCTACTTCAGTCTTGCCCAAGAATCTCTCTTAATGTACCGACTAACGTCAGCCGCTTTTCATGAGCGGAAATGCACATACTACATCGCGGCACGGCCGACATTAAATGTGATGTAAAAAAGAAAAGAAAACGTACTTCCTGCAACGAGCCGGCAGATGTACACTATTTTCCGCTGCTAAAAACAGCATTGCCCCTTGACCGGTACTATCGGAACAGCTACGCAAACATGATGTATGGTAACTGCCTTTCAGGAAGTTCTGTTGTGCATGGCTAACACCCGTAATAAAGGAGCACGACGTACGCGCAATAACAATGCTTCTGAATGAATCCGGGATCCCGGAGATGTACTCTGTCGGAATACGCAGTTAGAAGTTCCTTCACGAGTTTGGCTCAATGTTTTATTGCATTACAGGTAACCAGCCTTCCATGTTGGGAACGCCTTGTGGTTGAACAGTGGCTTTTTGTCCATAGAGCGACAACCGAGTACGAACATATTTGGGCGTATTTGCAGCTGACTAGCTCATAGTGAAATTTCAGAGTTTTGTAAGTTGACTCGTTTGATTTCGTTATCACACATATATCTTCCCACGCTGCTTGTCACATCTGCCTCGCTGTATATCTTTCGATCCACGCGAAGCGAAATGTGACTTTGCGTCTGCATTGCCCGCCAGGACCTCCCATATTATTCCTTTACGCGAAAAAAATATAACAACACGAAAGCTTAGCATTTAATTTTATGCAATAAAATATCTGAAAAAGAAAATGGAGTTAGGGGCGTGCTAAGAAAAAGAAAAGAGAGCACTGAGGTATAGCTTTGTCTTTCTTTAGAAATACACGACTGCGAGACAGAAGCCGGACAGAAGCAAAACTAACGAAAACATTCTGCCACTTCCGCAAGGCTGTTAAAATAGCTTTTTTTTTAATGAAAACGCATTTCATTGGTAATCGTATTGGTCCAAAGTAATGTCAGGTAAAGTTAACATAACTTAACCTCACTAACCAAGAAGGAGAGAAGAATGAACTGATAATGTAGGCTTCTTTGAAGTTTGTATTATGGTTTGCTGGAGCTAGAAATCAGACTGTCAAACAGAAGTCAAGACTGCATGGTCTTGAAGATGCAGGCAATGCTTCATACAAGCCACTGCAGCAGAAATGAGAACGATGAATTGTATATTTACTAGTAATCTTGCGGGCGAAAGCTTTAATTAGGTAAGCGTTGTATTTTTCTCCTATTCTTGGTAGAAGAACAATATGACCTTGCCCTATTCCATTTAGTTTTCACACTACAGCTTAAACGTCCCGCTCTGCGAAAAACCCGACGTCGTTGTTGTATATAGCCGAAAAATCCGGATTGGTCTCACACGTGGAGCGGCGGATTTTAATAGTTATTAAAATGTTAGAAAACTAGTGATTAGGAACTCCCACTATGACTCAAACAGTATCAGGACATGCAGTTATATACTTTAAATTAATTGCTCTGGAAAGAAAATTGAGGTAATTAGTCGGATACCGAACCCGTGACTCTTGGGTAGCGAGTCAGACACGGTATACCGCCATGCCACGCAGGCCCGTTCGTACGGCGTGGTTAAAGCGGGGCTTCATATGTACAGGCGCGGCCAAAAGTAAACGGAGCACGCTATTGCCTTCTAACATTTTTCACTCGCTTCCTAATCGAGACTGGCAACTGTGGTATGTGCAGGTTAGTAGTAGACTATAGTTCGCTTTCTCATGAACATGTTTCCTCATGCCCTATTGGTCCTATTGGTCCTATTGATGTCCTATTTCTGATTTGCCATAGGAAAGGCGAGATTGCAATTAGAACGGAATGGAGTGCTTCGTTTACTTATGACCGCGCACTGTACGTCTTGCGGTCCTTCACATAATGATTGTGGTTGTGAAATAGGAAGCAGTGTCTGTGCGTGCGTAGACAAGAGGAACCGCTGTCGCGTCATATATCCTTAAAGACAGCGCTTAGCTGTACACCAAGCGTTTCGATTTGGGAACCTTTGGCACCCAGGTGAAACAGGCAGGCGTGGACTACGGTATTCTTTTCGGATATTCATACCCAGCAATTCCGGACAAAAGTATTCTTGAGAGGGAAACCGTTTATGAACACAGTTTTTTCATATAATGTAAGATTTCACTATAACAATCAATATATCCGCAGATCACCCGACGGCAGTCTTGTATTTTTTTTTTCTATTCCCGTTTTTGCTATCGTCAAAACGTTTCCCATTGGTTTTCTACGGCAGTCTTAACAGCTAGATGCGAGCGATGGTAACACTATAAAAGAAAGATTGTGCTACATATCAGAATAATGGACCATTACCTTCAATTATTCCATACCAATGTCTTACAATTTTTCAATTTTCAAAACTTTTGCCCGAGAAAGCTGGGCATGATTTTTGAGCTCAGCGCTAAACTGAAGTCTCAGAATGTAAGATTAGTCAATAATGGCTGATTGAATGACTGAGCAGTGGCGGCTTGAATGTGCAATAGCTGATACTCTGTCCAGACACCACAACCACAGCAGAGAGTCTCCCTTACTGCACACGGCCTTTTGAATCGAGTGTACTGACTTGTGCTGAGACTAGGTTGTTCGCAATCTTAAGATCACAGCGATGCCATAGCATACTCATCGCTCTAAAAAGTGCGCAAACAACTATGCTGAAGAGAGCTATCGTCTGATGCACGAAATTAGAAGCACACGTGAAACTTAACGGCCTTTAATTCTGTCTTAAGGCTCGCAAGCAGAAGTACGTGGTTGCCAGCATCAAGCGGTCGAGTGGACAGAGGCAGCTCATGCGATTCTTCATTGCGTAACCAAGTTGTTGAACACCGCCTTTGGGCACTGACTGCCGACGCATTTACGAATTGATACGGGGACTTCAAGAGAAAGCGGCCCTATATCGCTCAATCGCTTGTTGCATGACGCACGACGCCGAGTGCGCGGCATTTGATTAAACAAATAATCGCGAATTACAACGGCGGCGCAGAGTAAACAGTGCGGGCCACTCCTAATGCAGAAGCAACGTTCTCAAGGCCGGGCAGTCACGATAGCACTTTTGTCGTCGGTGTTGCTTTCTGCGTTGCAAAAAAATGCGTGCCGCGGGAATACGGGATTATCAGGAATCGATAGGTGGGTCGAAAAAGGGTCCAAGAATGTACGACAACACACTTGTGCGTTGAGCACGCGGTTCTTAGTGTTGTACTTACTACTTAGTAAATACAGGCTGAGATCCCTGGAAAACTTTCATTCTTCACTGTCGGCCCAGGAGTTTTATAGAACGCGCGTGCATTATGTAGATCAAGGCTGGCAGCGATGTGCGGACGATACATGGGCAAAGAGGCTATGAAAAGTGAGACGTGAAAAGCGAAAAGGTGAAAAAAAAGTGTCAAGCATGCGTCATAACGAAAGAAAACTGGCCAAAGTACAAATGAGAACCAAAATAGTGTTTCGTGAGGATTGCCGAACGAAAGCGTTCTGTGTTTCATGACGTTATACTTTCCTTTCTGGCCTACAAACTGCCAAAAGAAGTCGTAGGGTTTAACATAGTTAAACTGAGTAAACGGGTGAAAGTATGTGTTTAGCCTGGTTGTCTCACTGTTTTGCTTTACTGGGTCGTCGGCACGTCTGGCGACGATAATAGTTCGATAGTAGTATTAGTTGATGAAGACAATTTGCAATGCAGAGCAATAGAGCGTCTATATTAGTCCGATAGTAGTACTGTTTGAAGAAGATGACGATCTGCAATGCACCGCGCTAGGTGTGTTGGAGTTTAAGACGAGGCGTGATCGGCTGCAGCGAGAACATATAGCTCTCGTGCAGTGGCCAGCGAAGCTCACCTTTTCGCACAGCCGCGAGTTGG
The DNA here is from genome assembly GCA_030143305.2 of Amblyomma americanum. Classification (NCBI taxonomy): domain Eukaryota; kingdom Metazoa; phylum Arthropoda; class Arachnida; order Ixodida; family Ixodidae; genus Amblyomma; species Amblyomma americanum. Next base: position 235,125 of record JARKHS020004947.1, read on the forward strand.
AATTCCAGTCGCGGCAATATTTATGGTTTGCCCAAGGTCACCTTAAAAGTCAAGCTTCACACAAACTCGGTGAGCCGGTTAGACCTCGTGAAATTATGCTCTCGCACTAAAACAGATTTTCGACGCTCCATTGAAGCTAAACAGAAGTGCTCGCAAAGTACGCCAACTCCGTGGATAGCGCACTGAACTTCAAAATCTTGTACTTTTCTTGAGGCCACTTTGCACCAGCCAGTACGAGGACCCCGCCTGTTACAAAATGATTCGCGAAAATTCAGCACACTCCCCACCGGCTTTTGTTCGCATTCCATTCAAACTAAGCAGGAATACTCCAGTGGAACGTTGGCGGGAGGAGGTTTCAGAGGGTAGGGGGACCACTTTTCCACACGGCCGTGGCGCGTTCGTGACCGTTCTCCAACAATGGGCCACGAGAGATGCCCAGGGTGGGGTCCACTGCGCGCTCATATACGTGCACGAGGTGTTCTCCCACGAGTTCCCGCCAGCCCAGGACTCCCCGACTGTGGCCAGCTCAATCTCCGTGCCTCCCTTGCACGACTGCGTGCCGCCGCCTTCCCGCCGCCGGCACGTTGTTCGGGTGTCCTCGGCTGTACAGCGCGCGCCGCCGCATCTGATCCGGGTCGTGCCGGGCGCTATGCCAAGCCGGGGCCCACCGTGCTTTCTTAATGCGCGCTGTCCTCGCCGTGCAAGCCGCCACTTCGGCGCGTTGTTGGCACCAGACGAGAGCGGAGGGGCGGGGGTGAGGGCCTCGCCCGAGGTACGCGCGCGCCTCACTTGACAGAGTTTGGCTATCACCTCCTCCCTCCCCCTCGACCGTTCTTGACAAAGTCCGGCCCATTGTTAGCCTTGAGTTTTTTTTTCTTCTTTGATGACCACCGTGGGATGGTGCTGATAGCGGTGATTACGAAAGAGTGACAGTGCGCCACGATGCGGTGCTCGCATCTAAAACACCGTTTTGGAGTTATAGCGGGAGGAGGAGGATTCAGACGTTGTGCGTTTCTGTACTTTGTGCGATAGTCTGCGTTCTGCTGTCTCTTCTTTTTACAGCAAGTTAGCATGTAGCTCCGCCTGTAATTGTCTGAGGAAAGCGGGTTTCTCACTGAATATGCGAGACATCTCCGCGGCAATAGTGGTCTTCTAAGTAGAATTTCAAGGGTAACAACAACGGCAGTGAACGACAATCACGACGCAAAAAAAGGGGAGGACGGGGCACGTTCTTATCACCCCTAATTCCCTGCAGCCAGCAGTGATTTTGGTGTTAAAACGTTCTGTCTTGTCGCTAGAGTTAGATTTTCCGGACACCCAGTGTCGCTACATTCGGTCTAGCAATTTCGAGACCTTGGAGGGCGTGCCAAGCATGTCCTGTTGCTTGGAGTTGCCTGATAATTCGCAGTGAGGGCTCTGCAGAGCCGTGAAAGTAGGCGTTCTGCATTTTTACTGTACGAGAGCGCTGCATTAAAAACGCCGACTGAGAGGGGTGGCCTTACCCGGCTGAGTGACATTACGGACCGCAAGATCGCGAGTACGAACACTCTGATTGTCTTGCAGCCTGAGAGCCAAAGCCAGGGTCCGCAAAGTTGCGGTGCGCCTGCTAGAAGGGCTGGCCCATTCACTTCAAGGCTGTGTTTTAGAGAAAGAATACTCGTTTTTACAACGATAGTTCTTCAGGCACAGGGGAAGTACGAGGTTTTCAACAAAGCCTTGTTCACATCCGCTCAGAGCCTGGTCCACATTTCAACCCAGTTTGCTCCCATCCAAATACACCCTTGTTTACATCCTCACCAATGACAGTCTGCGATCTTTGCAGTCATGGACCGTGGGGGTCTGGCATGCAGGGCGGGTCGCAGGCACTTTCGAGAATAGATCAGGTGGGCTTAATTGGGAGCAAGTGCACTGATGGTGAATGGAGGCGACGTCTTCAACGTGTTCCAGACGGTGGCGGCATTTTTTCTTTTTGTAGATTATGTGACATTGTTTGTAGCAAGTGGCCGCTGCACATTACGGCCCGTTTAAAACAAGTATAGAAGGCTGTGGTTCACTTCGTTTTATCTTACTGGCGGGTAGCGGCGATGGGGAGTTGACTGTTTGCCACTCCGCGTTTCGTTATGGGTGGCCGATACTTATACATAAAATAAGCTCGTAAGAAAATTGCAACGAAATGAAACTACGTATATTTGCTTAACGCTAACCTTTACACCTCATTAATACACTCATTACACCTCATTATTACACTCATTAAGCATACAAATGAAGGGAAAAGAGATGCTCGTTATGGGTTACATGACGGAAGCCAATAGCCACCGAAACCAAGAAGCATAGTGGATGTCTTTTTTTTAATTTGTATCTTTTCACCAAAGGGAGACGAATAAAAGCAGAAGAAAAACAACCACATGCCGCCGGTGGGATCCGATCCAATGACCTCCAAATTTTGCTTCCGGTGCTCTGTCAAACGTGCTACGGCGATGGTCGTCCAGTCTGCTGCTTTCAGGGGTATTTATGTGTAGTGTATGCGAACCTTGAGAGTGTTCACCAGCGCCACCCTCATTCATCAAGCTGCACGTGTGCGGGACTAAAGGTCTGGAAACTTTGTCGTTTTCCTTCCAGCAGTCCTGACAATGTTCCTTTAGCTGATAATACAAACTTAGTTACAAGGAAGAGGAAGCTCACACAATCTGGATGTTGAGAAACCTTCCCGTATTGCTCGCAGTAACATAACGGACAGTGTGCTTTTACAGGCATGCAGATTAGAAGCTGCATTGTTTCCGAAAGTAGTGATTTCAGCAACTTGCGCAAAGCTACTGCTGGCAGTACGCGAAGATTTCTCAAGAGCCAGATTAGACAGAAAAGGTAGGAACGATGCAGTTATCCCGTATGTACATATGTACAAAGGTTGCTGGACGGTTTGACGTGAACATAGTGTTTTCTGCGCGACACAAGTTGGGGGGGGGGGGGGAGTTTACCACATGATAAGGAACAGGCGTGACAACGTACCATGAAACAGCCCATTTCATTATCCAGTGTCGCATAGATCAAGATGTGTAGAATGCGTATGCTCAGTGGTGAGCTTCCTCTTTCTTGTAACAAATTGTTTATTGTCAGACCGGTGGGTGTATCAACATTCAGCTTAGGGAACATCTTCGATCACTATCGGATTGAACCTATTCCCACCTAAACGAGCACTACCGGGATTGCGTGAAGGAAAACGAGAAAGTTTGCAGACATTTAGTCTCGCACACGAGCATTTCATTTCGTCACAGAGTTAAGACAACAAGGAAGTGAATTAAAGCATACCATATTCGAAATAGACAGGATGAACGCGTTAGCCAGACTTCGTTATTGCTAGCCAGTAAAAAGATTGCTTTATTCGAGAACATATGATTTCTTTTAGTGTTTAGGTGTTTTGTGTTTTTGTTTTTGTTCGCGGTTTTTCGTGTTGTTTTGTTGTCGGGGCTGTCCTGCTATTAGGGTGTGGGGGGGGAGTAGCCGTTGACCTATGATGTGGCTCTTAGACTGTACTCTGGGCATCTGCGCGGGAGCTACTGGGTCATGTGATTGTTAGCTATAAATACGCTTTTTTTCTGAATAAATGTAGTTGCGGATCAGCGCTTGTCTGTGTGTTTCCTTATTCTCTGTCTTGAGTCTGTTTGCGCTGTTTTCTATCCAAAATGCAACCAGTAACTCGGAAAAAAAATGTTCATAAGAAGCGCAGCTGTTGTACATGAGGAGTAGTTGGCAATGCGCGTTAATTGCAAAAAATGTTCATAAGAAGCGCAGCTGTTGTACATGAGGAGTAGTTGGCAATGCGCGTTAATTGCGGCTAATGATAAATATGGTCTAAGTGTAGATTCTTGAATATATTGGGGTCACGCTCAGTTGCTACGGTCTTTCTATTGTTTTATGCCAGATGGCAAGAAGGATTTATGAAAGGCATTAGTGGAACCATATAAACCCTGCAAAACTAAACTGTTAAAAAGACGGCGCGGTATGTAAACACGAGGGCATTGAGGCCGACATTCATCACTTACTGTGGGACTGCCCAGCTCTCAAGCCTACAAGGATCCGGCACCTGATGGTAGCAGGTCTTTCACCAAGCAACCCTGCTTCATACATTGCCTGGACGCAGGGACCGCACCATCGTTCTCTACTGGACTTCATAAAATCAGCTAACCTTTTTCCATTCATTTAATCTCTACTACATCATTCATCACACCTTCACCCATCATTGATGCCCTGGGGCAATAAATTTCGCTTTAAAAAAAAGACGGCGCGATAATATGTAGGGTGGAAGTAGCAGTGTGTCGTGCAAGTGAGGGAAATTGTGATAAATTTTACGGAAAAAGACAAAGTTGGGTCATTTTGCGACTAAAAGACAGCGGCCGTTTGTCAAGCGATGATGTTATGCCTGAAACATCGGGTCTGTGGTCGTAACATGATGTTATAAATCGGGCTGCGCGACTTAGCATTGATTCGAATGCGTTCATAAGATAAGTCTGGTGCGGGTTCCATAACGGTG